>DVQH01001100.1:0-14773 GCA_018231625.1 Papilio phestus | reverse complement strand
CTTGGCCTCACTCCCTTGGTTATCAGTGCAACTGTCGATTTTCACACACACACACACACACGACAGGCACGGTTCCACATAGAGACATGGCGGGATCGAATCGAAGCTGTCAATGAAGTGGCCCGCACAACCACCACTACCTAACAAATGGTAACAGGGCAAACATCAAACTAACACAAGAACGGGATGAGAGGAAAGGCAGGAAATCGAAAGTCGCCACCAATCAGCTGGGGATAAGCCGTGCAAACCAAATACACGCATCACTCGCGTCAAGATTAGTGTGATTAGCACAGAAGCCACTGGTATCCGACGCTGCCAAGTGGTTAGTGCCAAGAGTTAGTGTCAATTAACAGATGACAATCAATGACCAACTTTATGGAGTGAGCTTATTGCCACATTCACTCTGAGCCTGTTCTACTGATTTTACTTGTCTCTCCATCCAAGGTAAGAGGTAACAAAGAAATTATGACCGTGATTTGAATAATTTATAGAAACACAATCAGGCGACAAGGTAGCAATCATGTGATCAATCGGATCTCATCTCGATCCTATCAAATCGATTTTTTCCTTCAATTGAAGGGCTAATTCAAAATTTAAATTGTTAAAGTTAGAAAAGCAGTGAGGAGACAGGATGTAGACGATTCCGTTTGAAAGTTTTCACCTTCCACCATGCACAGCCCTAAATCGGATTTAATTTGCAATCTAAGTCGATTTGCCAGGCAGACAGCCATCAAGCGACGAGTAGGGAGTGTGATTAGTGCTGGCGTCCGAGTGAGGCCTAGAAACGACAGTGGTGCATTGTTCAAGCAGCGTATCATTAGCGGCGGCCACTGTCATCGGACGCGATTGATTCGCCTACTTGTCTTCGTCATCAGTTCTGCGGCCAGATTCTGGGACAAATCGATTTTGAATTCAAATGGGTGCGCGTCGGCTGCGAGTGGACTCGTCACCACAGCTTGTGGCAGGGCTCATTCCAAACTTGCCAATTGCTGTAGCGATGTCAGGAGAAACGTTAATCAGGCGTCAGCTAGCACACACACACACAGACCGACCAAATCAGTCCAACAACAACGCTTTTCAATTTAGTTCTCACTGCAATCTTTTACTCTCGAAAAAAACTTGGGCAAGTCAACATAAAGAAATAGGGTAATAGCAACTAAAACGCTGCAACTGGAGTCAGCCATCCAAGACAATCAATGCAACAATGCTGCTACAGAGAGGACAGAGTGAGTGAACAAGCGACCGACCGACACACGGCATCCGTCACAGGCCACTCGGGGAATGACACGCACCGTGACGATACTACCAGTTCAAATCCCACGCGTTGGACGGCTCACTGGCTAGATGCCGAGTGGATCGACTCAATGCCGATGCTCACCATTCACCAACGCCATCGCTTCCCTTACTGTTCTTTATTTAACCCATTAACTTTGAAAGCAAATTCATCTGGATCGATACCAGCTATCGATTGGGCAGAGGCTGAGCGCATCGACCACTCCATAGCGGCAGGCCAACTAATTGACTTCGATTCGTAACATCGCTGTTGACGGCAAAAAACTAGCAAGCATCACCTATCGGTGTGATAGATAGATGGCGGAGGACAGTGGTGGTCCCTTCGATATATATCGAAGTCGTTTACCAAACTCGAACACTGATTGCAAGGGTGGCCAACAGAGCGCTCTCACAGCGCAAGGACATTCATATGTGCACAACTTGGCTGATTGCATGCACTTCCAGTGATGTCAGTAATGTCAGTGGTTGCCTGCTTTATTCTCAATCCTACTTACCACTTAGCAGTTGTTATCTCGCAGAAAGGTGTACGGCCAATCTTTTGTTTAACGGACTGGATAGCTACCATTTACACGTTGAATTCACTTCTTTGTGTGAGATTGTCACTGGTGAAATGTGGTCTTGTGGCACAACACATTGATCAAACCACGTTGGTGGATGGCATGATCAGTGATCAATGGTCATGTACTGATGCAACCACTTGAACGAACGAGTTGTACAGCGCATGCGCACCACTACATCCACCCTAGTGACCACACCACATGACGGTGGCTGACACGTAACATGCTTGTTGTCCACTGCAATCTCTCCCGACGAGACTGATTTTGAGATCACCGGAACTTTGTCCCATCGAAACATATGACCATGTCACTCAACTCCAAGTCGTACCGCGATGTGCGCAAGGCGTTCATCGAATTCTTCTGCCAAAAGTATGAGCATACTTTTGTGAATAGTTCCTCGGTGATCCCACATGAGGACCCTACGCTTTTGTTTGCCAACGCTGGCATGAATCAGGTTAGTTCTGATTATTGAATGTAATAACTGTGAATAATTTGCCTTTTATAGTTCAAACCCATTTTTCTTGGCACAGTTGACCCAAACAGTGATATGGCAAAGTACAAGCGCGTAGTTAACAGCCAGAAGTGCATACGAGCCGGTGGCAAACACAACGACTTAGACGACGTCGGCAAAGATGTTTATCATCACACTTTCTTCGAGATGCTTGGAAACTGGTCTTTTGGCGATTTTTTCAAGAAAGAAATTTGTCAATGGTCTTTTCAATTGTTGACTTCGGTCTATGGTCTCGAGAAAGATCGCATTTATGTCACTTATTTTGGAGGCGATGCGGAAGCCAAGCTTGAAGCTGACGAAGAGTGCCGTCAGATTTGGATTGATGTGGGTATAGACCCTAGTCGAGTTTTACCTTTTGGCATGAAGGATAACTTTTGGGAGATGGGTGAGACTGGTCCTTGCGGACCTTGCTCCGAGATTCACTACGATCGCATTGGTGACCGTGATGCAGCTTCGCTGGTCAACATGGATGATCCTATGGTGATTGAAATCTGGAATCTTGTGTTTATTCAGTTTAATCGCGAAACTGATGGCTCGTTGCATTTGTTGCCGAAAAAGCACGTAGATACGGGCATGGGATTCGAACGTCTTGTCTCAGTGATCCAAAAGAAGACATCCAACTACGATACGGATGTATTTGTGCCGCTCTTTGAAGCTATTCAAGAAAAAACCGGTGCTCGAAACTATACCGGCAAAGTGGGTGCCGAGGACTTGGATGGCATTGACATGGCCTACCGAGTGGTTGCCGACCATGCTCGCACACTCACCATCGCTCTTTCCGATGGTGGCCGCCCCGATAACGTGGGTCGAGGCTATGTGCTCAGGCGAATTCTACGACGAGCTGTGCGTTTTATTGAAAAACTTGGCGGCAAACCAGGTGCTTTTGCTTCTCTAGTACCTGTCGTGAGAGATATCTTAGGAGATATCTTTCCTGAGTTGAAAAAGGATCCTGAACTGGTGATGGACATCATCAACGACGAAGAGTTGCAATTTCTGAAAACGTTATCTCGAGGCAAGCGACTTTTGGAACGAACTATCGAAAAGTTAGAAGGTTCCACCGTTCTTCCGGGTGATATTGCATGGAAACTCTACGATACTTATGGTTTTCCATTTGACCTCACTCAGTTGATGGCTGAAGAGAACAAATTGGTCGTCGACATGGAAGGCTTTGAGAAGGCTAAACAAGCTGCTCAACTGGCATCTCAAGCTAAAGTATCACAACTGAACGCCACCGTGGATCTTGACGTTCACGCTATTGCCGAACTCCGTGAAAATCTTAAGATTCCTATGACCAATGATCAAATGAAGTACAGCTATAGTGCTCTAAGTGACAATCGAGACAGTGTGTACCATTTCGAAACCTGCCAAGGAAAAGTACTCGCCATTCGCAAAGAGAAATCGTTCATTGATCGTGTGGTCGATGCCGAACCAGTTGGAATCATACTGGATTATACTAATTTTTATGCTGAAGCAGGTGGCCAGGAGTGCGACACCGGTTACATGATTACCGGCGACGTTGAGTTCAAAGTAGTTCAAGTCAAACTTTATGGTGGCTATGTGATGCACATTGGATATTTGATTAACAATGATCTAGCCTGCACCATTCAAGTGGGCGACACGTTGCGCTTGGAAATTGACCAGGTTTGTCTCTTTTTGGCGTTATCTTCGATAGTCATGCTAACTGAATGGTGATTACCGAACAGGAACGACGCAAGTTGATCATGAATAATCACACTGGTACCCATGTGCTCAATTACGCATTGCGAGCCGTACTTGGCGATACCGACCAGAAAGGATCGTTAGTGGCGCCTGACAAACTACGTTTCGATTTCACTAACAAGGTATTGATGAGAGGTGTCTATATCGGTTCACTTATCGGTCATCTTTGTTTAGTCTGCCATGACAGTAGCTCAAGTAAAGGAAGCTGAACGGGTTGCACGCGAAGTTATCACTCGAAATGAGGTGGTCTACGCTCAAGACTCAGCACTTCCGCTTGCAAAGGCAGTGAAAGGTTTACGAGCTGTGTTCGACGAGACATACCCGGATCCAGTGCGGATTGTGTCGATTGGAGTGCCAGTTGACGACTTGCTGAAAGATCCTTCCAGTCCAGCTGGCATGAACACCTCGGTTGAGTTTTGTGGGGGCACTCATCTCAAACGCAGTGGTCACATTGGCGATTTTGTAATTACTACCGAAGAAGCCATTGCCAAGGGAATCAGGCGCATGGTCTGTGTCACTGGACCAGAAGCTACCAGGGCTATCAATAAGCTGGCTGATTTGGAGAAGAAGGCAAATGAACTAAAGATTTATATCAACGCTAATCAGTCGGAGTTTGCAGCTAATCACAAGAATTTGGTGAAAAAGATTGTTGACTTGCAACAAGAAGTATCAGGCTCAGATATATCGTACTGGAAAAAAGACGAGTTACGTAGCTCTTTGAATGGTTTGAAGAAACTAATCGATGACCACGAACGCGCTATTAAGGCTGCCCAAGCTAACGAGGTGGTTAACTCGGCTAAGCAATTGGCCACCGAGAAGTGCGGCTCTAAGTTTATGATAGCCTCGTTTCCAGCAGGCTCCAATGCCAAGGCTCTTGACTCGGCACTCAAGGCAGTGCGCACCATCACTCCCACCACTGCTGCCATGTTTTTCAGTGTGGACCAAGAGAATCATAAGATTATTTGCTTATCGTCGGTTCCGAAAGAAGCAGTGGAGAAAGGACTGCAAGCCAACGATTGGGTCAACAACATTGTCGATCTTATTCAGGGCAGAGGAGGCGGCAAGCAAGAGTCGGCACAAGCTACCGGAACCAATATTTCCGTGCTTGACCAGGCCTTGCAACTTTCTCAACAATTTGCCACTCTCAAACTTGGAGAATAGATCTTTAACTGTATAATTATTTATTTGAATTTGATACATAATTTATTATATATATAAAATAATGTTATACAGTGTGTAAATTGACTCGGTGCAGAACTAGCATTGTACAAAATGGCTTATGCGTGTTGCTTTGTTGTGGCACGCATCAAAGCAACACGCACAAGGCGTATGGCGCATTGGCTCATGTGCCTAGTGATCAGTGATCACTCTATGCATTGGCACATGTGAGCTGCAGCAATCGTCTTCATCTTCATCAGCTGCTATGCGCACTTTAGTGATCACATCGTTTATGATCACATAGTCTATGATCACGCCATGAGCATCCACTCACCCACTCGATCAACAACAACGTCTCTAGGCCACTTGAAAACCAATTTCTTGTCGTCTTACTTGATTAGCGATGATGAAGAGGAAGGTGAGTCAAGTGGATCTTCGGCTGAAGCTCGACTTGAGATACTAGCTGCACCACCACCCCTACTAGTCGCGCATAAGTCATCAAAGTTGGAGGAAGAGAACAGTGGTAGTGAAGGCTCTCTGGCTCGGTCAAGTCAAGTGTGGGCTGACGACACGATCGGTAGCCAAACGCCTTGTCGGGCACAGTACCGGATTGCTTTTGAAATCATCAAAGCACGAACTGTGACCACTAATGAGCGACATCGCTACGTGAATTATACGATCCTCGTGAAACGCGTACCTGGATTAGAGACTAAACCTGCTTTGATCGAGCGGCGTTACACAGACTTTTTAAGGTTTTATAATGCACTCAAAAAACGATATTATGATATCGTAAAAAATATTGAATTCCCACGTAAAATCCTGCTCCGTAACTTTTCTACTGAGGTTATTGCTGCACGAAGTGCTGCTTTTCAAAAGTTCTTGACTACTTGTCTTGGTGAAGCGAACATAAGATCTTCGCATGAATTTGCCACATTTCTTTATCACCCCGAGTTGAACGAGGCTAAGAAATGTTTGCAAGCGGTGCAACTGGAGGAGGCAGCCAACATTTTGGAGAATGTCTACTTCATTCAAGAGAAACTGTTTATCCTGAGCGATTCTCCCAGTGTTCAGTTGATTCATACACTGTGTGCCCTGGTGGGTTGTCTCAACGCACTAGACAACAAAGTTGAGGCGAAAAAACTGACCAGCAACACATTCGACATATTGTTCCAACATCCTGTGATACGTGTAGCTAATAATACCAGTACTGTTTACGAGGTGAACAACGTGTTTGAGTCGAGCGAGCTTGTTCTGCCCTTGATACAGCTTTCGCTCAAACACTACTGGTTTACGGGACAAAAGAAGAGTTTACTCGAGAGCAAGCTCGACGAGTTTCGTCGCAAACACACTTCTCGAAGGATGGACAAGACACTTCTCGAAGTGTTAATGAGGCCTGACTTTTCCCTTATTGTCGACTAGTGATTTTTACAATTGTTACAACTGCACTATTGTTTTTTATTTAATTATTGATACTAATCTTATCCAAGAAGATCACTTTACGTCGCTACCGTGAGCTTATCAGTCAAACTCGCGGCGAAGGCCATCTCCACTAGCAACCTAACTCGGATCATTACTCGCTGTGATCTAATCTGATTGAATCTATTTTGTGATAATGGTCATTTATTTATTAAGTCATGATGATATATAAATTTGAAAATAAATATAAGCTTTTCGCAAATGCAAACAATTGAACACGGAAAGCAAAATGTGATGATATAAGAAGTGGGAGATCAATCAATTGATGGTAATTGCTAAGACGAGACCCATGATGATGCCGATGGTGATCACAGTGAGGATGATGATGAGCACTACCAGGTGGCCTTTGCACTTGCGCTTGGCTTGCTTGCGGTGTTGCAGCAGGTGCATCGCATTACTCAGGTCATAGGAGTGACTGCGCACGTGGTACGATGGAATCACCTTAGGCGAGTAGTGATGCGGCGATCCGTACGACAGCCTGCAAGCACTTCTGGGGCTCATCAGTTGCATCGGATAGAACGAACTTGTGGGTAGATAATATTGACTAGAGTAGTAGTTTTGCCGGTAGCGCGACAGGTATTCCGGTGAGTAGAGGTATGGATGGAAGTAGTTGGCTGGTGAGGCGTACTCGCGTAAATCGGTTAACGACGAAAATTGTCCTGAGACTTGGTGTTGCCTGTGCAATGGACAGCGCGTACCTAAGAGCAGCATTATCATACTGTCAACGTGCCTGAGGCTTACCTTGGCCTGGAGGGTACCCTCGCAACGGACTACCATTCTCCTGATAAGTGCGATTCATCTTGCTGACCGGCACATTGTGGCAAGCAATCCTGACACGTTTAGTGTTAGCCATCGAATGAATCGAATCAAAGTAAAAAAACTCCAAGTGAAACCGAACCTCTAGTCAGATGAACTTGAATGGTAGCTAAAAATCACTGATCAGAATCTAATACCACGCTACTGCTCATACGCACAACTCAACTAATGAAGGCATTTGTTACGGATGGTCGTTCAAACTTCAAATATTTCATATCATTATTTATTTTTATAAATACAAAACCAAAACCACAGTTCACTGAACCCTACGCTGTAGAAGTTATTGAAGTATACAGTATGCCCTCACACGTGCTGTTGTAACGGCAAAGTAAAAGGCATTAATGAAATTCGATTAATGTCTTCTATTTTGCCTTTTCAACAAAACGTAAGTTTGAGGGTTAACTGTATAAGTGAAGTTTGGTAAAAACACACTATACCTTCCATGCAATTAACTAGAACGCTGCTCACAACAAAAGTCTTACCTTTGAGAGTAAGGACGGTGGACAAACGGCACCTCGTCCCTGTCATCAGAGGAAACACTAGGCGAAGCTGAGGTGTTAGACTGTGAGGTTTCGATCAATAACTGTCGCAACGCGCCATTTCGTTTTTGAAACAAGTCGCTATTTCGAACACGTGTTTTTGATTTGCATCGAGGAATGTCATGCAGTTTTTTGACAATCTGCTTATTAAAGTGCATAGCCCGGCTATGCCAGACGTAAGGTAAGCGGTTTTCGGTGCAGTGCTTCTTTGACTCATACATGTCGAGAATTTCCACTACCGGAGAGTGCAACCAAACGTGACGTGAATCAAACTAATCTCGAAGACATAACACGGACGAATGGCGACGGTCCGGCTCTCTGGTCAGCTCCACACACTTGCAAGTGCAATGACAGCATCATCATTTGTAGATCAACTGATAGCAGCAAAACAAACAATAGGAAAACGGATGATAGGTTCAATCCGCAAATAGACCTGCCGCGTCTCGGCGCGCGCAAACTGTACACTGACGGCACTACTTTTTATAGCACTCTTGGTCGGCTTCAACACCACAGCCGGTCACCAGAAACGAGCTGACCGATTGTGTTGTCGAGAATCGTATTGAAAGAAGAGCAGCTAGATTGAAACTTTTCGAAAGCTCACAAATAAATGCTGACTAAGGGAGCGAGTGCTGTGCAGTGGTGGCTTGATGGCTGACTGGCTAGCTGGCGGTGACCGGCGGGCTCGAGCGGGATGACAGTTGAATCGCGCCGTGCAGCAAGTGGACGCCACTTGAAGACAGCTGGCAGACAGAGATTGAGACACCCGACTCACCAGTGCCCACACTCGACGTGACATTCACGCCAGTCATTGACCTACCGTTGCTAGCACACTTCACACAGTACCGAGGTCAGCCACTGCCCCGGGCACACTGTCATCTATACTACCAACCCGTGCTATGTGAAAGCTGACAAATAATAATCAAGTTATTAAGCACACACTAGCTGCTTATGAACACCGGTAGTGCACTCCGCCAAAAACTAGCACTCACATTTCAACTTTAATTACTCGCCTCTTGGTGTAAGACTCGATGGAAGCCTAATGGATCACACTATGGAAGCTATTCATCATCATCATCTCCATTGAAATCAGATTGCCTACAATTTTGAAAGACAGCTCTGATACATCATTCCAAATTATGTTTAATGATGATATAATAAAAATATAATATAAAGCAAAGCATGCAAAGCAATATACAGGTTTCCCCTTGTAACACAAAGTGTAGAATTGAAAATGATTTATAAGTTATTTCGAGTTAGATTTCAAAAAATACAACGATATATCAAAAAGTGGTTACAAATCGAGTACAAATCATTCTTGAACAAAAGATGAGGGCACAATCAGAGCACAATGATTGAGCACGGAGGGTGATAGCTACCTTGGTGGCAGCCCGCTTTGATGAATCGCCATGATCGAGAGGTAGAGCTTGGGGGTGTCATTTGGGGGGCATGATCATGAACATTCAGGTGATCACTTTCCGTCTTCGTCGTCCTGCCACTCTTCTTCATCGGCAACATCCCCGTTGGGCATCACACTATTGTAATGTTCGCCCAATTGGTAGGCATGACGAAAATAGCTGTAATTGAAAACGATTGCTATTATCAAACCTGAGAGAAGGCCACCATCAAAACTCACCACAAGATCAAAGGATTGCTTGAGCCGAACTCGGTGAAGCCTATCTGTATCGAAGAACCTTCAGCTTGAATGATCTCAATAGGCACTTTGAGACGGTTGGACAGGGCTTTTAATTCAAGGTGACCACCCCACGTTTTCGTGTTGGCGATCTTATCACAATACACCTCGAACTCCTTGTCGGTGACCACATTGTTGTCGTCATTGAGTAGAAAAGGCAGGAAGTCTTCCTTGTTTCCTCGGATGTACTCGCTAGCTAGATATCGCAACTCTTCCACTGTATGATAAGTGTCGCGGGTCAGTTTGAGTTGATGCTCAATCGCCTTGTACATGCAGTCACCGTCGGAAGGAATCTCACATAGACTCAATGAGCGCGATTCTAGTAGATTCTCCACCCGTTTCATCTCGATTAGTCTAATATTCTCCGAGTCATCAACCTGACCAAGTCGAACACGCTCTTGTCGCTCCCGTTCTTTGCGTTCCTTGTTCTCCCGGCGTCGTTGCGATTTAGTCGCCCGGGGTTCGAGTCCATCTTCAGGACTTTCTGCTACCTCGGGATCGGTGTGATTCGCGTTGCGACTCTCCCATTCTTCCAACTCTCGCGCGTGTCTTGCCTTTAGTTCGCTCTCGAGATTTTCAATTTCGGTCATAACATCTTTTTTCTTTTTCTTATCATTCTTGGAAACGCTATACCGTAATTTTGTCGCTTTAGCTATACCAACAAAAAAACAAACAGGCAATATATTTACTATATTATTACTTAGCGAGTGTAAGTATGTCGGCCGCGAAATATTACATGTGTATATATAAATATTGTATGCCAATGCTATTACCTTGAAGTTCTTTCTTCTCTTGTCGGTGTCTCTCAAGAAGTTGTTCCTGAGAGATGAGCAAGAAATCAGTCAGTATCACATCACTCATGACGGTGTGCGGTGAGAGGTGTGGTGATGATGTCAATATGAATCCATCGGGAGAAAAACAACAACAACGACGAGGTGGCGGTAAACCAGTGTGCAAAGTGTGCGTATGCACGCACTAGTGGTGGTTATCTCACAGAAAGGGGTGCGGCCAACCTATCGTTGCGCCAAGACTCTTCCTACCACACACACTTTAGGCTGGCCGCACCTCTTTTTGCGAGATCGCTACAACTTCACGCACTATGTGCACTGGACAAAGCGTGGCATCTATTTCAACCTAGGTGACTTCAAACCGGACACATTGCAATGCACACGAATGCACGCCAGCCCATCTCGCATCGGCATCGTGGTTGCGTCAGGACAAAAGCTGATCGATCGATCTATCTTTGCTTTATTAATCGTTAACTTGTATCTTTATTTAACTAACTTTCGGCAACATGTCTGAAGAGGATTTGGTATGTACTTTGGGACTGTTTCTACTGTTTCTCTTTCATTTTTGGAATGTTACATTTTGTAGGTCCTTGATTTGACAGCAAAGAAAAAGAAAAAGTCGAAGAAGTTTGACTTTAGTGCACTTGATGAGGACGATCACGATCAGGAGGCTACCATAAAGGACGCTGAAGATGGTGACGGTCAAAATGACGACATAGGTGATCTAACCGATTTTTCGGGCCTAAAAAAAAAGAAGAAAAAGAAGAAGCCATTTAATCTGGATGATCTGGAGAATGCATTACCGGGCGAGGAAGGCTCACAAAAAGAGAGTCCTAGTGACGAGAAGGGCGACGATTCGCAAGCGGCGGATGTGGTCGATGACTTGGATCTCGACTTCAGTATGGCCAAGAAGAAGAAAAAGAAGAAGAAGACTGTTGATTTTGTCGATCAGGAAGACAATGACAAGGAAAATGAAGGCGAAGTCTTTGACGAGGACTTGCGCGAAGAATCGGTGACGGTGAGTGCGGGCCAGTCCAAGTGGCTTGACTCAGATCGCGACTACACCTACGACGAGCTGCTTGAGATGATCTACAACAAGATTAAGGAAAAGAATCCCGAGAACGAGTCGGGTACCAAGAAGAGATACGTGATGCGCCCGCCTCAGGTTCTCCGTGTTGGAACTAAGAAGACCTCGTTTGCTAACTTTTTGGAAATTTGCAAATCGTACGTTTTTTTTGCCAACCAAGTGTTGATGAATCATTTGATTGATTTATTTATTTTTTAGGCTTCATCGTCAACCAAAACACATGCAAGCCTTTTTGTTGACCGAGTTGGGCACGAGTGGTTCGGTGGATGCCAATAACCAGCTGATCATTAAGGGTCGTTTCCAGCAAAAACAGATAGAAAGTGTTCTCCGCAAATATATCAGTAAGTACTTGGTGATGTTGTTGATGCAATTGAATTGATTTGAATGACTTTGGCAGAGGAGTATGTGGCCTGTCAAACGTGTCGGTCTCCGGAAACCATCTTGCAGAAGGAGACTCGCTTGTTTTTCCTCCAATGCGAAACGTGCGGCTCGCGTCGATCGGTGGCCAACATCAAGAGTGGTTTCCAAGCTGTCACTGGCCGACGTGCGGCCATTCGTGCCCGAACCGCTTAATTACTATCGCAACAGCTTTTGTTTTCTACTGTGTCTTTATTATTATATTATACTATACTATGCATTACAGTCGAAGAAAAATTTATTTCCATTTTTTGTTGTGATTGAATATTTCGGGAAAATATAGAGTAAACAATATCTTTTACTGGATACTCGTTTCCCGATTTAGTCAAAGCTTGTCGACATCTTCGCCAACGCAGTACTGAAGTGGCATGTTGCGAACCTTCTTATTACAGTTGTCTTTAAGCATGATGCATCGGTTCAGGTAGATCTTTTTATCCGACCTGGGCGAAATCAGAGAGTCAGTCATTGCGCTACAGTGATTCCAACTTGACCGCTTACCCACAGATTGGGTCATAGATTGGAATGCACGAAACTGCTCAAAACAACAGATAGTAGTTTAGAACATCTGGTGACCAAGTGAATCGTCTTTACCTGGACAGCTATCAAAGAGAACGTGTGATTCAGTAGTCAATGCCTCGACTCAGGCTGGCTTACCTAGGTTCGCTGACACATTCACTCATGTCTACTCGCTCGACGCCATTCCTGAAAAGCTCGGTCACTGTCAATGGACACCACTCTTTCGGTAAGCAGCACTTACTTGCAATTTTGCATTCGAAGGTAGCATTCATTCAGGTAGATTTGTCCATCACTACCACAAACAGGCTTGTATAGCTCGAGACAGGTATCTGGACACTTGTCCTGGTGTCGCGATTCTGCAAGATAATTGTCAGTCTGATTGTGGTAACACTTTTCTTTGTCTTTACTTACTGCGGTTGCTTCCAAAACAAAAAATTAAAGGCCGCTCGTTAATCTTCTTTCTAGATAAGTAATATATTTAAGTACTTTCTTAGATCTTGTTCAATGTTTTATATACCCGCAGTTTCTCTTGTGGAGCACACACTTGTTGGGGTATATTTTACCGTCCTCTGTAAAATGAGATAGTAAATTGGTTAGTAAATTTTCCACCTTGTTAGCTGCCGGCTTCACCTCCACAAACGGGGTCTTGAATGTCAAGACAGTCAGATGGGCAAAGTGGATGCAAGCCACGGCACAATTCCCAGTCACCTTGACTTGATCTAAAAACATACGGAAACAGTACATGTTTTGTTTCACACAGGGCAAAGTTACGTGCAGTTAGATCGTTTTTGCATCTCGCACTCAGAGTCGAATACATGACCATCCGAGGCACAGACGGGGGTATCGGCATTGTTCTTGGGACAGCTGGTTGGACAGTCACCTGGAGTTGGCATAGTCCATGATGAACATTAATATCCGATGGGTCACTTACCTCCCAAAGTAAGTTGAATCGAGATCAGTAGTACAGCAATGCTGAAAAACATGACGAGGCTGGTGTGAGTTAGACAACGAATGACCAAGTAGTAAGCCGTCATTCAGGTACTTCATCACTGTTCTCGCCAGACAGAATCCTTGACAATCCATATTTGGCAGCCGAGGGCCGATCGATAGACCACTCGAACACATACAAATAAGTTTCCACCTGGGCTCTCTCCACTACCTCCCCATCAGGGAGCCTGTTAACTTTATTTTGAGTGAAAGCAAAAGTAATAAAATTCACTTAGTACTGTCTATGTACAGATAGCCACTTGGCAGATGTGACGAGTGTTCAGCTACTCACGTGCTCCGAACTGACAAACCCTGCGGTGAGGGTGGCGCAATCAGTGGTGTACATGCAATTCACTATATAGGTAAAATCAGCTAGTACTGGGTAATTCTCTATTTGATCTTTTTGGTCAATAAGAATGAATGGAAATAGGTCTTGTGGTTGCCAAATACCACGTTCTTCTAGAGAATACATGTCATACAATGCATGGCGTGTGTGAGAGAAAGAAATAAAAATCCAAATTCTATAGAGTCTAACTATAGTTTTTAATATTAAAATTTTTCCAAACTAGTTACTGGGAAAATAATATACATACTAAAATTGGCCCGTGAAGATAGAATTAAGGTAAAATTACCTATAAATCAGAGTCTTTATTTTCTAATTTCAATCGATTGAGCGCTTTTGTCGCACAAAAGAACTTGGTTTAGGTGAGAAGATCGCCGTGGCCTTGGTTGTGATGCAGTCTTTCAAGAATGCAACTCTGGAACCCTACTACAGTCTGCCCTCAAACTTACACAAAGGCAATGTTCATCGTCTTAAAGATACAGTGAAAGGCGGAAACAGTTTTAAGTTCGACAAACCTAAGCAAGCACAAAGACAGGACCACCTGCTGTTACATTTGATATAAAGCGAAAATGTTACATGTCCGCGAGTAAAATTGGTGTAAATAGTCACCACGTGTAAATAGACTCATCACATTTTGTCATTTTTTATTTATTATTAGCTTGTTATTAGCTTGCCGTAGGCATGCATATGCATTCTTAGCTTGCCGTAGGCATGCTTATGCATTCGTTTCAGAATTTAAGTCATATTTTCTATGTCAAAATAAAAGAATCTAGATCAAATCTAACATTACCAAACATTCCCAATTATCTTCATTAGTTCCAAATAAAATAATCAGCATTCTCCATAATCTGGTTAACCAGAAAATAAGACATTTCG
>DVQH01001099.1:0-14778 GCA_018231625.1 Papilio phestus | reverse complement strand
CCAAGAAAAATTACACAAGAAACAATTTAATTGTCTACTTTTTTAATTATTATTATTTATATTAATTATTAAACCAATTGATTGAAAGCAATAAATAAATAAAGTAATAAATGATACGCTTCTTGTGTAATTTTTCTTGGTTTAAAAGGTCATGGTTTGGATTACAGTTGCTATATGTAGAAAAGATAACTTTCTGTTAAGTGAAGTTGAGTTTTTAAACCAAAACAATTCAAATGAACAAAATAATGAAATTGTAATTAAATATAGATTTCAATATTCTTCTTTTATTATATTATGTTAAAAGTTTTTAAATATATTCGTACTCTTTGAAAGGTCCATTGTTTTGGTTTGTGAAGGCGCCTGAATAACCAAAACTTCGCATGACTTCACTTCAGGTAGTTGTGTTGGTCATGAAAATGATTATGTAATTCTCCTAGATTATGAACTATTTTGGATGTAATTAAAGTGCAATAATTTCAAAATTGTAAAATATTAATACCAGCAGGCCATTTCGTTGCATTGATTTCGCAAATCTCGCATGTAACTCTGGGTTTCGTTTTGCTGAAAGATTCTGACAGAGATTTGTTTACTATCTCAAGGTATTTCAATTATTTAAAGATCTCTACTCATGTGACATGACGTGTTTGACAAAAGTAAACCTTGCCAGCGGACGATGACATAATCCAATGCAACTCATCTCTTGAGAGATTGACGACAACCCATCGAACCGATGATGAATTGCCAGTGTGTTATCTCAAGAATCCCAGCACCACTTGGCATCGCATCGCCATCATCTCTATTGGCAAGTAGTAGTAGTAGATAGATCGAGTGGGATGAGTCGATTATCTCCAAAAAATGTACATTTAGGCACACTTTTTACCGCCACAAAGCGCGCTGGGCACAGTTGTCCCTCTTAATCCTGTGCCAGGCGTTTCATCCTGCGCGAGCCAGAACCATCATCTATTGAGACAACATTTATATCTTATCTCTCACATACACACAATGACTATAGCTACTTATCTTTTTAAGGATTTTAAGGTGAAATCAACACTTCACTTAGCACCTGTTCCAAGCAGCGGGTTAGCATTAGGCAATCTTAAAACTATTTTTGTGCGTGTGGATGAGATTTTATCTCCACTTGTGCTTGGTTGGTATTTATTTATTGCGATATTTGCGGTCCGTTGGAGACAGATTATCTCGAACACACACAGACCGTAGGTAAAGAGATAAAGAAAGAGAATGAGATCATGGAATTGGCCAACTTTGCCGGTGTCTAATTTTTGGCACCATGTGTCGGGCATCAAACTCACTCGGAGTATTTACTGATTTAGTGGTTGTGTTAAATTAACAGTTAATGGCTTATCTAAAATATCAATTAGAGGTTTACAGAATCAAGAGAGAGAGAGAGAGAGGGGGGGAATGAGAGTTACGCAATCAAAAATCTATATTGCACTCATAGTTTGTTTGCCTAGATTACCAATTATTAATCATTGCCAATCACTGAGCATTTGTTTTGATCATCTGGTTAAAATGTTCACTGGTTTGAGTTTGAACTTGAAACATTCAAATGCTAGAAGAGGTTCTTTTTCAAATTTGAAATATTAATTTATTAATAATGATGATACTAAATTAAAAGCAAACAAACTCATCAGATTGTCAAATGATCTTGAAATATGACGTCGTTGAACTTTGTTTTTATAAATTTTGGTGACTCACTTTTCTCGTGACAATGAACTCAATGTTTGACAAGAATGACTAAACTTTGCACTTTAATGATATCTATATATTTCATACTGTACTATTCAATTTTGTGTTCTTATTTTGCACTTACCTATATATATTATACTTAAAAACAAATATATAAGATCATAAAGTTGATTTTGCTTTCTCTCTCACTTATTAGAATCCGTACAGGACACTTAGATACCATGGACTTTTTATACCTTTGTGTGATTTTAGTATTACTCTGTGCCCATGGCACATTTTGCAAAATCATTTTTTCATTATACGAGACTTTGCTTACACATCGTTGGTGGCACGTTTAGCGATAACTTGACACAATACGGGCACAAACTTCTTAGCAACCTATCACCAGTTCTTGGAGGGCCTTACTGACGCACACACACAGACACACACTCGTGTACCTATAATAATATTTTTAATTAATTTAACAAGAAACAGGTAAGGACCGCCTACAGCCTATGTTTGATTTTTCTAGGATGACAATCACAGAATTGCAGTCATTGAATTGTTTTAGTGGAAAATTTCTGAATGTTTGATATTTGTTGTAGACACCATGACCGTGAGTTGCGTGGGGGCACTATCATAGATTCATAGTCTATCAAGCTTCGAACCACAACAAGAGAGAGAGAGAGAGAGAGTTTCCTCAATCATCAAACAACAAATAATCATAAAATAATAACAAAAACTTGCTTGAACTTCCACACGGCTTAGTGGCATGTTAAAACGCTCACATTTCAGGCATAAACAAACAAATCAACCATCATTTGGCTATCATTATTATCACATACAGTCAAATGCACCGAAAGGTCTTGTTAGTGTGAGTAAACTTTTTACTCTTTCCTCAACCACAAGACGGAAGAGAGTGCGAAAGACAGACAAACTGGACAAACGGGATCTCTCTTGACTCATACTGAGCCCCCCTTCTCTCTCTCTCTCTCTCTCTCTCTCACTCTCTCACCACTGGAGAGTATTTGAGATTCCTACCGGGCGTTATCTGTCTCGAACACTATTTTGGAGATACCAAAGTATTTATCGATGAGATATGTGAGTGAGGGGAGCCAATTTTTCAGTTACGTAATTATGATTACGTATACGTTGTTTTAGAAGAATATTTATTGGTATTGGTAGATTTGGTTTGAATCGAGCGTATCCGGTATCTACTTGTCGCTCTGTCTCGCTGCTCTCTCTTTGCATAACACGGATGTGTATCGTGATAGGAGAAAGTTGATGGCACAGAGAGGTGGGCATATCTCAACTTTCTCTCTTTCGCCCTCACTATCACTATCTCAGTTAGTCTCACTGCCACCCCCATGTATGTGCCAAGAGGACCATCCCCCCTCCGGCTGGAGGCAGTGCCCTCTAACACCCGGCCACACACATAACAAGGGGGCAGAGAGAGGGAGAGCAGACAGTTCGATCCAGGACATCTTCACAGCAACATCTCTCTTTCTCTCTCTCTCTCTTTCAAACTGATCTATCGCATCAATCCAAAAAAACACTAACACCGGAAACCTTATTGCTCCCAAAACGCACCCTATATATTTTTGGTGTTTGTGGGTTGCGACCCCTTTTTTGGAGGGATTTTCCATTTGGGTTTCATCAACGGGTGCATTGTTTTCAGAGAATTCTGGTATGAACCCATGCCAAGTGCATTGTAATAGTACACATTTGAATGTACATGTACACGCGAAAATTGTTGCATGCACTCACTGTTTTTGGGTGTTATTTCGCTTGTCTCTCTTCCTCCCTATTTACTATTTACTCATTCTGTTTATAATTTTTAAACCTAATTTACTAATTTTGTATCTCACTCATATCACTTATACTACACTCTATCGCTTATAACAAAATGACTAACCGTTACAAAGTTATATATCTCATTTTTGTATGATCATTCCAGAGATTCGTCGTAACTATTTCACCTGTACCGCAACAGTGGTTTCCAAGCATCCACTTTGTGCAAGTTGTTAAATTACATACTAGACTACTGTTACCGATGCGACTTAACTAGAAAAGAAGAGCGGAAGACTTTTTGGACATTTTTGTCTGGCCTTCTTGTTGGCACACATGAAAAGCTGACACTTTGCAAAAGCAATTGATAGTTTCAAGTTTTAATTGGAAGCATTCGATTCACTCATTTATTCGACTTTGATATTTTGTTTTTGTTACTTTTGTTTTAAATTGCACTTTAATAATACAAAATCTAGGTAAGTACTTTTTTGGTTTATTATTTGAGATTTAAAATATATTTTAAAAATAATTAATTATTTTAATTAAATCTAATTAACAGTCATGAAGCATCTTTATCTGTTGTTCACTACTCTGTTCGCCATCTTGGCGGCGGTTAACTCGTTTTCTGTGGACCGTACCAATATTTTGGCCACTTTAGATCAAAATACAACCACGATAACACCGGATGTGTCCGACAAATCCTCCGATGGTTATAGACTTTACACCTCGACAAATACACTTGAATTGCTCATCAATAACATTACCAACTTTGGATTGTTTCTTGAGTAAGTGATTTTAACCTAATTCACCATTCAACAGCAACTAACTTAACACCTCGCATCAATAGTCCCAAATTTCATCCAAACGTCTCTTCTGAGCAACTTGTTGTGCGTTTTCGCTGTGAAGAGGAGGATGCTGAATCGTTCAACTGGAACGTCACGGACAGTGGCTGCAATATTCTTGATCTCACCTCTGGATATGAGTATCGATTCGGGACGAATGAGAACAAGAAGGACGTGACACTGCAAACTTTGCTACCCGGCAAGCAACAAGTGGTGGCTCACTTCAGGATGCTCAACGCTCCCACCGACAAGATCGATGTCAAGTAAGTCGCGCAACACAGACACGACTTTTAGATCAGATTACAAGATACTTGTTTGCGTTCGTTGGAAGCAATTTAGCTCATAGGAGGAGATAAGCAGAGTTGATGGATGATAATGGTGATAATACTATAGTTGCAGTGTTTTCTATTAAATTCTTGACATTATCTGTTAACTTAAAGTCAAGGATTAACTTTAGAATTAGTCATCCAGTGAAATTTAGGCACTTGAGTTAGAAGTTTGACATTTGGAAATTTTTTAAATTAGCGCCATCTGTAATCTGACTCAATAACTAACTTTAAATTGAAAAAAGCATACTCTAATTAATTTTGATATTTTATTAATTATAGTGCGAAAAAAGCTTACATCACGGTTAATGTAGGCAGAGCTCAATGGATTCTCACTGTCAGTTCAGTGATTGGTTGGATCTACTTTGCGGCCTGGTCTATCTCGTTCTATCCTCAACTGTGGGACAACTTCCGGCGGCGCTCGGTTGTGGGTCTCAACTTTGACTTTCTCAGTCTCAACATCACTGGTTTTCTTTCGTACTCAATGTTCAACGTGGCACTCTATTTCATTCCTTACGTGCAACACCAGTACGATGAAATGCACCCGAGAAGTCAGAATCCTGTACAGGTCAACGATGTGGTATTTGCACTACACGCATGCTTTGCCACCTTTATCTGCATCTTTCAGTGCTGCATTTATGAGGTTTGTTTTTTAATGCTCTAGGTTTGATAACTTAAAATTAATTGACTTTTGTTGTTGCAATAGCGAGGTCAGCAAGTGGTTTCGATCTTTTCCAAAGTGTTTCTCACCGTGGTCTACGTGGGCTATGTTGTACTAGCGATGGTGGTTGCCTTCACTTCTTGGCTAACCCTTCTCAACTACTTGTACATTCTCTCTTACGTCAAGCTCACTATTACAATCATCAAGTACATTCCACAGGTGTGTTTCATAAGATTCTTATTTCACTTGAGAGTCCAAAAATAGCGCAATTTTAGCTAATCCTACAAAGCATACTTGATTATCTCAAATTGCATTCTCATTGCTTAATTCCATTCTGATCTTAACTCATAACTCAATTGCACACTCTAGGCATATTACAACTATCAAAGAAAATCAACAGTTGGATGGAGCATTGGAAATATTTTCCTCGATTTCACCGGTGGACTACTTAGTATGTTCCAAATGTTTCTCCTCGCCTATAACTATGGTAAATTGAATATAAATGATTTCATATTTACTGTATTCTAACCCATTTGTTTTTATCTTTAGATGATTGGGTGACTATTTTCAATAACTTTACCAAGTTTGGTCTTGGATTTATCTCAATTCTCTTCGACGTGCTGTTCCTTCTACAACACTACGTTTTCTACCGGCACTCGGATGGTCTGCATGACTCGCAGTCTTCACTCATCAACGGCTCGATTGGCACCAACAGCAGTATTCCAGCGACAAATCCGAAACAATCGTTGTTTGATGCCAATACGAAGGTGCCAAGGTATACGTAGATCGATACCTTCCCTCTCGGTGACCCCAACCCACACTGCAATCCCACTCATACCCATTTGTATCATTCTCACCCCCACTCATTTGTTCTTTCAAACTTCATTTGTTATTTTGTTTATATATTTTTGTTGACTTCAAAGTATTTATTTATTGTACAAAGTAAATTGATAAATATATATATAGTTCAACTATAAAACTAATTTTTGTTGATGAATTTAGCTCATTGAACTAGTCTATAACACCAGTTACCAATATAATTTAGTTGACTCTTCCGCGAAGAAGCTTGTAAGTCATCAGTAGAAACTTGACATAGAGCATCAGATACTAGAAGAGAATGCTTATAATCAATAATTGATTAAATCAGAACTTGAAACTTACAAGAACAAATCCACGAGTAGTAATCAAGCCAAACCACTTGCCATAAGTAATGCCATACTGTTTGCGAGTGTGGAATCTTTCAATATTAAGTGCTATGGTAAGTTGGTTTCGAAAACATCGAAAACGAATGTGAGTGTCGTAGTGAATCAATCGTTTTGGCACGGACCGGTGGATTTTCTGAGTAAAGATAGCACAGAGCAAGTGAAATCCAAAGATTCCTGCAAACTGTTGATAGATGAACAGAATGAGAAAGGCAAAGTTGATGGTGAAAATAGAGTCGGACTCGGTGAGCAGTAGATTGCCGCATACTTCAAGATTGAGTGGAAGCAGTGCCACCAGGTAGATCACCATCAATTTCGAGTAGGTAGAGTTGAGTTTGAGAATCATCAACACCAGAGTGCGGTAGTGGTGAAGCATAGCTTGCAACTTGCAATAGGTTAAATTTTGCGGTTGACTTTTGCGAAATTGTACCTCAATTTGATCAAGTTTGCAAAAGAAAATTATGGTAAATGTGAGAAATAGAATGGCTACTATAATCAGTGGATGAGCGGTTAGTATAACCACTAGAATGAAAAAAAAGTAATTCAATTCCAGTAGAAAAAGCTTGACAATCGATTCCACAAAGCAAGTTTCACCGAAAAAATAAGACCAGTTGTCAAATACGATATTAAAGATTAGGTGTTGAAAAAAAGCCAGACAAATGTCTATGGAGAAAATTTAATAACAAATAAAACATATATGCAAAACTAAAAACTCACCAATGATTATATAACCGAGTCTACATCCTAACAATAGCCACGTAATTTGTTGATGCAAATAGCCAATGACGGTAATTTGTCTCTTTGCTTTGGCTAAGTATGGACTGAGAAAGAAAGAACTGTCTCGTTTGACCACAGTGCTAATTAGTAGTTCGTGGATAGAGTCGTTGTAGTTGGTATAGATTGTTTTGAGCAAAAAGGAGAGCACGAAGAGATTGAAAGCAGCCATCAGGTTGGTTTTACTGCTCAAACGCATCAGATATGCTATGTCAAAGAGTTGCACACGTTCTTCGTGACTCCACGTGCCAATCATCAAAATCAGTAACCTTAGGGCAAGAAATTGCTGAAAGGCAACAGCGAGTCGCACTAAGCCAAGTTTTCTCGTGTCACCATACTTGACAATATCCGATAGATGTTCGCCATAGCGCAATAGAAAGCTAAAATCCTTGCAAGGATTTAGTTCTGCAAGTAAACGATTGCCAAACATTCGAACATAGCCCTTGCAAGATTGAAGTGTTGATTTATCAATTATGTGATTCATCTTAGAATACATAGCACATCAACAATAGCACACAACTCAAAAATTTGTCTTTAATTTTAAACTTTAAATGTTAAGGTAACTTTAAAGGTTGGCACCACACGATCAATAAGCAATTATTTATATCGGTAATAAAAATAATTTTTAGAACCAATAAATTACACAATTCGTTTTTATTTGGTAGTCATAGAAAACCATAACGGGCAAACTGTTAGAAAGCTTAGAAGGCTTAGAGAATGTCATTTTTTGAAAACTTATTAATATATATTTTAGTTTATAAACTTATATGTTATATTGCATTTATTTATTTTATTCAAACAGCATCACATCAACAGTTTGTAGGTCATGAGAATAAACTTAGCGTAAAGCATCAAATACTACAATGAAATAAGAGATTAGTTAGTAGTTATAAATATTTCAAAAAGGCGTTAAACCTTTGCAAATCCATGAAGAGAGATGAGTCCAATTCGACTGTAGGTGAGTCCATAACAATTGGAAGTGTGAAACTGTTGAATGTAGAGAGCCACTTTGAGGTGATGTCGAAGTCCACCGAATCGAGTCTGTGTGTCAAAGTGAATTAATCTTCGTGGCATTGTATGGTGAATCTTGCGTGTGTAAAGTGCGCATATCAAGTGAAAGCCAATGGATCCGAAAATCTGTTGCAAGAAGAGTAGAGCAATAAAGCCCTGGTACAGTGGTGAAATAGTGGCAAATTTGCCCAGAAAACAGTTGGATGTGAGCATGAGATTGATTGGCAAGTTGGCAGCGAGATAGATAACCAATACATTTCGGTAGTGACAATTCATGTAGAGAATAAGCTGCACTACACTTCCATGTTTGAGCATCAAACTTGCCAAGTAACTCCATCGTAACTTTCGAGTCTCGACTTGCAGTGCCAACTTAATCTGATTTAGCTTAATAAAAAATATGACCGTGAAGAGAATAAAAAAGAAAACTACAAGAAGAAATAAGTGGTTGATTAGAAAAAAGTCCAGTACAAAACAAAGATGATTCAGTTCGATCCAGACAATTTTAACATAGCAATATTGATCGTTGAAGAAAGTCCAATTTGAGACAACCACTTTAAACAGATGGTAGTGAGAATAAATAGCATAACAATCTAAAACAAACAAAAACAACTTGATTATTAAAAAAATATTTTTATATTGTTTTGCTTACCAACAGAGATTGAGATAAAAAGTCGTGTGAAATTGAAGAAAGCGGAACTAAAGCGGCGAACAAAGGAACAAATTGCTATGTTGCCACATGGCAACTCGATGTAGGGATAGAGGAAAAAGTTCGGTTTCTGTTGCAACACTAGCTCCAACAGTAATCGGTGTAATCGCTCCGGGTAAGTGAAGTAAAGGAGATAGACAGCATAGGCTATTATGAGGTAAGTATGACCACCCAAAACATTCCATAAAGACGGAAAACCAAGGAGGTAAACTATGTCAAACACCTGCAAACGAGTGGTTGACTCAAAGGGGTAGAAGGCGAGAAGAAAAGATCGCACCGAGAGTAGAAGCTGAGTGACGATCACAATCCAAAGAATAGTTCGTTTCGATTTGCGCCGAAGTACATTGATTTCGATCAGTTGACCTCCATAGTTAGTCAAGTAACACAGCGTTTGCAGTGGAACCAACTCGTTGAGCAACGGATTTCGAAATGGAATCGACGACTTCTCGCTTTCAAACGCATAATCCGCAAAGCATAACAATCTCTTGGTAATGCTTTGAAGTATCTTCATTGTTTGTAGTTGAGAGTTCGAAACATGAAGGCAAGTAAATTTTTTATAAATGTAATGATAACAAATGTCTTAATCATCTATGGCAATGCATATTTCCGATATCACAAATTCGATTTTTTTTCACAATAGGTAAAATACCTTAATTGGGGTGTCCTTAGAAACCATTTAAGTTTCGATTAAAAAAGCCATTTTTATAGATGTCGATCGAATCATTGTAGGTCAAAAAACACAAATTTTCAAATGGCATAACCTTTACGCAATTGTCTTTTAAAAAAGCATTTACAAAGTTCCAACGCAAGATTTCCGGCCAAGTCAATCCTTTTGAAGAAGTTTGTAAGACATTATTAAAAATTTAAAGTATATCATGAGATACTGGCAATGAGTTTAATAAAAATGTAGTTAATTTAAAAAATATGAAATCGGAATAACAGAAATACCTTGACCAGTCCGGTAAGACTTATTAATCCATACTTGCCGTAAGTGAGACCATATCGATTTTTGGTGAGAAATCGTTCAATGTAGAAGGTCATCTTGAGTTGATTGCGTATCGAGTAAAACTGAATTCGAGTGTCAACGTGAATCAAACTCTGCGGTACCGAATAGTGAATCTTGCGAGTATAGAGAGCACAGATAAAAAAGATGGCCAGCACACTTCCCGACTGCATCACGATGAAGGTGAGAATGAAAAAGAGATTGGCAATGTTCATCTTGCTCTGTTGTCCCACCAGAAGGTTGCCAAGCATGAACGCATTGATGGGCACATTGCCCAGTATATAATGAAGAAGTATGCCCGAGAAGTTTCGGTTCAGCAGCAACATGTATCGCGTTACCTCATTGTGCGATATCATTAGATAGTTGAAACTTTCAATCTTCAATTTGGTTGTCTCAACGCAAAAAGCTATCTCGATTTGATTCAACTTGCAAAAGAAGAGTTGCGTGCAGAACAAAAAGCAAACGGTGACCATGATTAGTAAGTGGTAGCAAAAATAAAAGTCGACTCCGTAGAAAAGATTGTTGAGTTCGATAACAATCAACTTGAAAGCAGAGATCCACCAGAGTTGGTTGGTGAAGAAGTAGTCCCAGTGGATTATGATTTGACGATACAACAGCCAGTGCAAATACAACTGAAAACCATCTGAGAATAACAATCTAATTAAAATGAATCGCTTTACTCCAACCACAACAAAAGTTTCCAGATAGATACTTTGATAATGCTTTTGAGTAAAGAAACTTTCCGAAATTTATCTTTGTAAAAAATGCAAAAAGCCATGAGTTGGAGTGAGGCGAGACTCTTAATTAAAATATCGAACAATACAATTAAGTAAGCTTTATTAGATTTAATCGAGTTGGTTTAAATCCTGCCTGTTGAGTAATACTTGTGGAAAGTGAAAGACCAGCACTTTCTCCATCCAGATGACTCATGAGATGAGTATAAACCCTAGTGATGACATCGAACCGAGTACCAAGTCAAAGAGCTGGCGATTTAAGTCTAATGTGCAAAAAACATTGATGTCGTGGCAATGCAAGCTCAAGCAAGATCTCGATGAGATAGATCAATTGGGCATTGACACCACTTTCAAGACGCCTCAAGAGTGTTTCGAAAAGATACCCAAATCGTGCGAGATTGTCCACTTTTCGACCGAGACCTTTCAACCGCTTGCTTCTTTAGAGGATTCTACATCGAAACAGATCACCAAGTCGCCCAAGAGCAAAGTTACCATGACAAGTGGCATGAGCAATATAACGTCAAAATAACGTCAAAAACACTGAGCCCACGCATCAAAGCATGTGTCGACTCCACCATAAACAAATAAACTAAATCACAAATATTTCTACAAATATCTCACAAATAATTCCACTGGAATTTTCTAAATCAAACAAATCCAATTATTATTTAAATTACTCACGTGTCAATTGGTTGATAATGCGAAAAGTGCCAAGCACTAGTGTAAGCTGCCACTGTAGAAGGCAACAAACCTTGACTCGTTTTCCCCATATCACACGGTAAGATTTTAAGAAATAACTAGAATCACTACGCAGGTAAACATCGGTAAAGATGCGATCAAGCGCGGGAAGGAAAGAAAAGTAGTAGATGCTTGCAATCAAGTAAATCACGAGGTAACCAAAAGAGGTGGCAAAATTGGTGCTCGGCTTCAAGTGTAGCAAGTGAACGGCGTCAAAGAACTGAACGCGTTGAATCGAACTGAGCGGGTAAAAAGCAAACCAAAGGAATCGAGCCATCAACACCAGCTGCAAATTGATCAACAACTTCATTCGACGAATCACACGTGGATTCTTTCGAACGTTGATCTCACGCAGTTCATCCAGGTGATTCTCTAAGAAATGCAGATTGTTGCAGTGCCACCATTCAAGCATCCTCCAAAGCAACAACTTAAGTTTCGCCAACATGCTTTGAGATTTATAATAATATGACAATATAATAATGTGACTTTGCAAAACCGTCTTACACTTTGAATATACATCTACTAACAGTTTTTCTAATTTATTGTTGCTTCTCCAAAAGTTAAGTTTGCTTGTACGTCAATTAGTGCACAGCACTATTGACTACTAATTAATTGTCATGGAGATGGACCATAGTGTCAGTCTAGCTTCCTGGAATCATCTCAAGTTTTTGTTCATTAAGATTCGAAGACAAACATTAATTTGTGCGTCATCACATATATAAAATGCTAAAAGTACCCTCATTGACTATTTTTAAATTGTCTAACATAAAATTATTTTCAGAGTAACAAGTCACATAACTACTAAATTTAAGTTAAAAATTGAAAAAATAACAACAATTTAATTTCTTAATAATAGAGTTCATTGGTAAGTTCATTGAACGGAAAAATTCTTTAAAAAATCTATTCGATTTTAGTATTTAAATGATTTTAGTAATTAAATACAGTGTTGCCTCAAGTTTTACTCATTGAATTTACATTAAAAAGTGAAGCAAAGAGAGAAGTAAACAGTGTTCGATTATGCATTATGAAAGCTACACAGCTTACAATGGCTTGGTGTGAAAAGTGAAGCAAGTAAAACTTGAGGCAATACTGTAAAACAATTCTATATAAGAATACTAGCTAGTAGGAAATCAGGTAACGTTTTGTGAGACTAAACAGTGAAGCAAATATTTAGGGACTTGCTATAAGAGACTATTGCGACAAATCTACATTCCATAATTTAGATTGGGTTATTGGTGAAATTAAACAATCATTAATCTATTTTAAACCAGACTTGAAATAAAATATTATGCAAAAATTCTATTTAATTTTTAAAAATTTCACAAATTGACAAGAAATTATTGTGACATTTTAATTGATATTCACACTTAGCACAAAAAATTCATTAAAATCAGATCCAAAATGAATTAAACCAGGTCGGAAGCATATTTGCAAGAGTCGTCTTGAGTGAAAGTTATGTAGTCAATGATGATGGCAATGAAGAAGCTGTGGAGAAGGCACCAGAAGCAGATGAATAGGGGAAAATATTCAAATTGGATGCATTGGAACTCATCGATGACAGCACCTGAGATGTGTGCCACTAGTGATTGCCAAACACACGAGGTGCCCATAAACCAGGTGGTAGCCAAGATGACCCGCGCACAGTGTTGTATGAAGGCAATCCACAGGATAGGCAGATTCTCGGAGTGCAATGCCATCCAGGTGATGCACGTGCCCATCAGAAGAAAGTTGTAGCACACAGTGCGCAATTCCTCACTCCAAGTAAACTGGTCCATCTGCATATACGGGTTCATCAAATCAATCAATCAATCAACATGCGCGTAAGAATTGAGCTTTTTAAAACTGTTAAGAAAAGAGTGTATTGATAGAAGCAAAAGAGAGAAAGTATACAATGTTTAGCCTAAATAAAAACCTTAGATTTTATATTGTATACAATATGGCTCTTAACTAAACCAACATTTTTGCTCGAAAATTTTCTCACACACTGATTTGTGTTAATGGCCTTAAAAGTTGTCTTTAAAATGCTGGTGTAGTTTAAAGAAGTATTTAAAATCTATGGAAAGATAACTATATTTTTTCTTGATTTAAAACTATGTGGTTGAGAGAATAAAAAAATATGAATTTAGTCTATAGAAAGAAAGAAAAAAGAAATAGAGAGAGAGAGAGAGAGAGAGAGAGAGAGAGAGAGAGAGAATGGAAATGAGGTTGCGTCATCGCGTTTAGCATGAAACTAAAACGAAAAAAACAAAAATAGAAATTTAAAAATTATTATTCAAATCTACAGCTTGGACTTGAAATGTTTTTGAGTATGGAATCGAATCCATACAAAACAATTTTTACTAAATCGAAAGACATCATAAATTGCATCATCGCTTATGATAAACTATATCGTTGTATTCTTTTTATCTCTCTCACTCTCATTTAGCAAAATAATTCCTATTAAATATTTTTTCTTAAAATTAAATTTCCGAATTTTTCTAAGCTAAAATTAGGCAAAACTTTTGTAAAAGAATAAGAAAGATTGCGTCATCGAGTTTAAAACAATTTAAGCATATACGAAAGCTAAAATGTTTCTTCATCGTTTCAACATAATTTAACTTTGAGAGTAAACTTAATGTTTAATGTCATTAATCGAAGATTACCTGAAAGGTTTGCATGATAGTTCGGACCAGGTCGGGAAAGAAGTCATATCCGGGCGATTGGGAATTCTCACCTGCCATCATCTGGTAGATGAGATAGGTGAGCTCGATGAAAGTGAAAAAAGCCACCATGACATAGACTAGGGGGTGGTGAAAGAAGACACTGGGTACCATTCGAATTCGATTCGAATCCATCTCGAACGATTCACAATTCGAACGCGCCGAGTGCCAATTCGGAAGTGTCCTGTCTTTTCGTCTTACTGCCCGCACACGCGCAACAGTGTGCGCGAAAAAGCGAAAAACCACGCCTTTTTTGCGTCTCAACGAATCACTTACGAATTCAAGTTTTTAAAATTTAAAAATGCGCGAAACATCTATAATCGGCAGTATCTATTTTTGTAAAACCATTCTCAGCGCAGTTCTGTTTTTTTAATTCAAACTAGTTGAATCTCAGGATTTCAAAGCAATATTCACATATAATTGAAATTTTCTAAAAATTACATTTAATTACTATAACTTCAAAAATGACTTATGGTAAACTAATTGGAGAAATCCATTTTATTTTTTATTTTTAAATTTAAAATATATTTTTTACATTTTTAATCATTAATCAAGGTTTTACTATACAAAACAAGGAGTACAGTAAACCCTCAAACTCATGAGATTTA
>DVQH01001098.1:0-14782 GCA_018231625.1 Papilio phestus | reverse complement strand
ACTCGTGGCTACAAAATATTGCTGCACACAAGTAAGAATCGCTTGGGACGCGACATAAACGTTAAGCCAACTCTGTACCCAGAGACACGATGTTCAGCTTTAATCAAAGTGATCGATGAAGGAAGGGACGTATTGGTTGGGCACAACACTTGGAGCAGCTACAAAACAATGCTGAGAATTATAAAGAAATACTCGCTCAACTACAGCACAAGCAAAGCCAAAACTGTAGTGATGTCTTCCTATCCGGGTACCGTGTTCTCTACTGACGACTTCTACATCACCTCGAACCGATTAGTGGTGCAGGAAACGACCAACGAGAACTTCAACAGAGATCTCTACAAAAATGAACAACTCGAGCTAATGGTGTTTGAGTTTATCCGCAACACCGTGGCCAACCGACTAGCTACAAGCGGCGCTGAATGGGCAAATATCTTCACTACTGAGAATAGTGGAACCTACAACAACCAGTTTATGATTGTCGATTTCAATCGCTTCAAACCATTCAATTTTCAAGATGGCTTTCTATACATCATCGAACAACTGCCGGGCTATACCATATCTGAGGATCAAACAAAGGTGCTTATTAATCAAACGTACTGGCCATCGTATAACCTTCCGTATTACAAGAAAATATATAATATGAGTCATACCAACATAATGTATGCTAAGTATGGTGACCACTATTCCTACGAGAAGACTGCGAGAGCATTGATTCTTGCACGTGACCACCACAAGGTGCACAACTTGACCACGATGTATCACCTGATGCGCTACAATGACTACAAACACGATCCAATTTCGCGATGCAATTGCAGCCCGCCGTATACCAGTGAAAATGCTATTTCTGCCCGCAACGATCTCAACGATCCTCATGGAAAATACCCGATTCACGATTTCACATTCCGTTCAATGGGAGCCATCGACGCTAAGATGACCAACTCGCGAATGGTTATCGATCTGGAAATGATTGCCGTTAGTGGTCCTACCAACGAGAACGTGCCTTCATTCAGCTGGGCCACTACCAGACTGAGCAACCTTCGGCACGTCGACCAGCCGGTCGAGTGGAACTTTAAGCCAGTGATCACTAAATGGACTGACTTCGATAATGTTTTTTCTAACTTTCAATTTGATTCCTAATCGCCTAATCCCACTCCAATAAAGTACGCTACTGAGGCGCCATGTCTGTTCGATGCAAATCGCGTAATAGGCAATCATCGTGTAGTGGGTAGCGGACCAGCCTCTGGCCATCACTGGCTCTTCATGCCTCTGCATCCCACTGTTTACTCTCTCACTTAGTTATGCAAATAAAATATATCTGATAGTAAGCACATGCATCATAATCCAAATATTCTGATTCCTGATTAGTGTAAAATAGAGGCATTACCAAAACAGCAATTGAAAATCAAATTATATTAAGTTTTAGATACACTAAAGCAAAAATACCTAAAAGCTGTCATCCCCAAGTGACACTGGCCGTAGTAAAATTAGCCACATGATTAAATATAATGCAATCTCAATCAAATGTCTGGTTTTTAGAAGTCGTTGTTTGAGTAAGCACAATTCCCACCGAGTTCACCAAGTTAACTCTCTGCTTTAAGCAATAAACATAAGGTTTTTCACTCTAACAATGACAGATTTTAAATTTTAAATATTTATACTAACAAGAACAGTTGAAAGGACAAAGTCGAATTGAAGTTTAACAACGAAGTAATTGGAACATCAACCAACATACTAGGCTTGATCGAGAAAAGAAACGAAGTACAACTATTCCCAGTTGTATTTGCTTTGCAATGTTACGTCTTTCTAAATTTGATTAGATCTAATTCTGGAAACCAAAGAAAGACATTGTTAGCTATGGCACAAGCAAACATCCAAGTAGCAGTGTTGTCTCGAGACACAAAGCATCGGGTGTTACTGCGACCACTGGTCACTGATCAATTGACTCGTGAGACACACTACTGAGACTCGGCAGCAAATCAAGTCTAATGAAAGCTTAATCAAGCTAGCCAACCAATTTGACTAGTCTGACGCCATTGACACTATCAACTCGACATCATCGAATGTTGCTGACACTAATCAGCAAAATAGCCATTCAAGTTACTCCATTTTGCCCCATAATCTAGCAGTGAAAATTATTTGGAAAAAATTCTAACCAAGCCTCATGGTTTGACTGTGATGAGAATGCTCTGTTGAGCACCCGGCTGCTACAAAGTGAACGGAAAGCGATAAGATCGCACAAAGCGACGCTGTCCACCCGTGCTCACCAAACATTGCCCGGCAGGAAAGTTGACCGAGCTCACTAGTGAACCAACACTGCCACTCTAAGCACTGCTCCTGCTCTAGCACGCTCTTGTTGATTTGAACTTGGTCAAATACGATAAGCATACCCATCCTTAGCAGCTATTTTTCTATTCGATTCCTTTACTTTCTTTTACCTTTAGCTGTTACCCTTCAATACACCTAAAAATTCGTTAAAATTTACTGCATCACTGAAATCACAGAAGTACTTTTTATTCAAGTAGTTTTGTTGTTTAAGTGCAAAGCATCTTTGCTCAAGTGTACTATCGAATGTTTGGAATTAATTAAATACATTTTTGCAAAATTTGTGGAAAATAGCTGAACCATCATTGTGAAACTTTGCGATCAGTCAAGTTCCCAGGAGAGGACTTGATCACGATAATAGTTAATTGCGCACATGGTCACTTATAGTGCAATTAAAACTGCTGCTTTATAAGTACTGGAGCGCAGTACTTACCGAGATATGTGGAGGCACCGGTTAGGATGAAAAGAAACTTGACTGGCTCCAACATTGGGGTGAAAGGAGAGTGGCGTAGTGCCCGTGGCGTGTCGAGTGGACTAGACCTGCGGGCCAGCAAGTAGAGCTGTGCAGCAGCACCAAGTTTGCTTGTTTCGAGGGTCCACTAGCAGACCGAGCCTCCTTGACCGGGCCATGTGTCTTGAACCAAGGTGACTCTCAATCTGGTCAGACGCCGAGTGACAGTGATGATTGTGACCTGCATCAACAATGTAGCATTAGATCGAATGGCCAAAATGAGGGCCAGCTAGACGGATTAAGTGGGTGCCAAACACGGCCTTGTGTTGCCATTGTGTACTCGTCACCAGAGACACAAATCCAGATAATTAGAGACAAAAGTTATTTCAATTCACCCTCTAGTCCCCACTCGCATTCGTTTTCTCAGGCTCTCACTTCAAAAGTTTCACATCAATTCTGTTTGCATTAGTAAGAAAAGGCCGAGAGTGTGCGAGAGAGTTGAATTTAAAACTGGCTCAGTGGCAAAAGCGAAATATGCCTAATGACAGATGCTGGGATGAGAGCGAAAGTCTCCAATTCAGAGTTAGCCCCACGATAGTGGCAGACGAAATCCCAAGACAAAAACTAATTTAAACTGAATAAATAAAAAATAGCTGGTGATGTGTTGCAGTGTTGCACAATGGAGCGTGCCGCGTCGCCGACGCTAGACAAGACGACAAAGGACTCGTGCAACACCCAACTCTGGTTTGCCACCAATGTGTGGCGAGTCGCCAGAGCTGCTTATTAATAAATTATATTAGCCAAAGTGAATGCACTTTAATATTTCATGTGTCATCGTTTCGAGAAGTGAATGGTGATTTCACACTCCTGAATGAATGTGTCGCACCTCGGCACGATCGAATTGATATGCAAAACTTGTACTATTGTTTTAAATGTTTGGCAAAAAAGTTTGGTCGAATGAGTTGATGCTTGCCAAGTTAGGTAGTAGTGGTCATTGCTAGTGCTGACAACACTCCACGCCCGCCTCGTTTCTCCAGATTCGAAGAATCGGATTAATCTAATTAATCCAATAGTTAAGAGAGTGAATTAGACAAATTTCCTCGACAATTACCATAATGTCTGACTGGAAGTGCTGAATCAAGTCAATTAAAATTCAATGTTCTAGACTAGACCGGCATCTAAACTCGGATTTGGTGGGACCTTTCTGAGTAGAATGATTTATTGACGTTAAGTGAGCTAGAGGACGCGATGGTGCGGGCACAAGCGAGCGAACAAGTGGACGGAGTAGAGCTGTAGGCGATCATCAATCGTGGGCGTTTGTTGTGATCCGATCGGGTTGTGTGCTAACTCATTCGCTAGTAGCACTAATTGCAAAGTGCCACTAGTGTGCACGCAATGCATCTACCACTGGCTCATTAGAGAAGCCAACTCGATTGAATTAGTTCACGGGAATTTTGCTTAATTCTGTCCGAAACTTGACGCCTCATGCTAGTCTGGATTTCACGTCTTTTCACTAGGAATCCAATCACTGGCCACATGCTACGACAATTCTAACCACCCTATGAGATCGAGGTCCAGATGGGACCCAAGTGCCACCCGGCGGACGGACTTGGCACACAACTAGAAATTAGACAGAAAAGTGAAAAGGCCATGAGTAGATGAAAATTAATACCAGTCTAGAGTCCAGACTGGTCAAGTAAGCTTATTGTTGTAGGCGGTAATCGATGGCAGATAGGCTGCCGGTGCCCAACCGGCTCACTGCCATTGGGCTTAATAAATTATTCGATTATTTAATCAATATTAATACTTATTATCAAAGAGTGGTAATAACGGTGCTAGTGGCGGTGGGCGAGCTGCTCCACTCATGTCATCGATGCACCACAGACCCAGTTAGTCTTATTAATTGCAATGTCTTGGCTTCGATGACAATTATAATTATAATTTAAAAGAAACAGAAAAGCAAGTACTCGGATGAATAGCTATGTCTCAAGAATTGTTTACCCTGGGCAAGTGGAAAGCCATTTTTATGATGGCAATAATGGATATAATATTTCTTAAGGATTACATCGATAGCCAGCAATGTGCCCGCCACAGGCAACCCAAAGCCTGAGTCACTGCACTTGTCACTGAAGAATGATTGATCCAATTATTCAGTTCACTCGGTGAGTCGGCTAAGTGTCGCTTAGATGGAGTGGACACAAAGCAACCAGAATGCCGAGGCTCAGTTACTATTCATGAAGCGAACCAGTCACAATTGGCACGCCTGGTCAAAAGCCAACTATGGCACTGGTGCGGCTCACTTCCCAGCCTTTTTCAACAACAATGTATTTATCAGCATCCGATGAAAGTTGATGATCGACAAGCACACAGCTCTCAACGGAGCGAATCGAGATCAGTCTGATTGAGATGGGTCAAGAAAGACTCGCTGCCACTCGCCAAGCAAAAGTGAACACCCTCGACAAAATTAATGTTCAAACGGATATTGATTAAGAAAAATATTTCTATCATCACTGATCATGATGGAACATATTTATCACCGTATCGATAAAAGTGAATGGAATTTCTTTCGGTTGGAGGAAGCGCACTCGATGCGATTCAAAGCGTGTTACACGATCACTGAACCAAATAGATTGTCGAGGAAAAACTTAAAAAAGGTTCTTGCAAAGAGTCGAACTTGGTAGATCAGAGTTGGGCACGGCAGATACAGTGGACACAGGTCACTAGCGAAGACTAGATTAGAATTCAAGTGGTCTTCTGGCACTTGTGGTGGCTGACGCCGAATCAGCGTCTTTCAGATTCAATCGGAATGTGCTGGCATGGCAAACCAGAGCACCGCGAGGTTATGTGACATCGCTTGGTGGAACACAACACTTTAGAGTGCACAACAATTTTAAATCAATTAAAGATTCTGTTTCCATGTGATTGCTGAGAAGTGGTGTTGCGCGTTCTAAAGTGGACTACTGATTCGAGATTAAAAAACGAGATCTCGAGTAGCGCCAACTAGGTTCAGATGGCACACCAAAGAGAACGCATCGAATTGGAGAGCACGGGTGACGGGAATCGGTGACGGGTGCGATGTGAACGTGCCCGGTATTAGTTGCTGAATGTGCTCTACTGCCGACCGGTCCGTGGCGCCAAGCACTCCGCGCGCCCAAAATAGCCCCCGCCCGCACATGGCCAATTCTAGCGCCCTCTGTTGACTATCGCCATTTGCAACCGAACCAAACTTCCTCACATGTTGTCATACTTCTCAACAATTAAATACTCTGGATATGGCACAAGGGATGCTTTACTCATAAAGTAGCTTTTGCTGCATGTCTCTCCCTAGTATTGTGCTATAGCGATAATCTTGTTATTGAGCAACTATCCAAGTGAAGCATGGTGAGACCCCCGGGCTGACCACCTTCCTTATGAATGTTGTCACTCATATTGTTGAATAGTACAGAGGAATGAACGACTCGTCATCTACTAGGGTGCATGCCTTGCATAGTGGGGTTTCATTAATGCCAAAATCAATTGTTACATCGCTAGGCCGATGCTTATTTGGCGACTGTGATCTAAAATAATTGTGTTATTCAAATTCGCTAATCAACTGCTGAGTAGGGCGTCGCTGTGGGGAAAAGTGACGCGCCAAGGCGATTACCATGCCTTCGCAGGCAAACGACGCGTCGCCATTAGGACTAATTCAATTCGGCTCCAATTGTGCTCCGGCTGCGCACTGGAATTAAGCCATTTAAACAATGAATATATTTCCATTAGTTCGATGTCACGCTCGCTTGGTTCGCTTCTAACTGTTAACTCAGATGATTAATTGATCAAGCCACAGTGAAGACTCTGCCAATCAGATCAATCGATAAACGTCCTGCCGATAATGGGCCGTATGGCGCGAGAGAGCATGAATTGCACAATCGTGTGAAGAAAACAATCTCGCGCGATCAAATTGAATTGTGTGATGCCATCTGCAGAGTTGTTGTCTCCAACTGGCCATCATGGTCGGTTGGTGAAGGCACCGAGCAAAAGGCCACACTGACCAGACCAAGCATGCGTGCTCCATGCCACCATTCACCAGTCTAGTCACTTGTATACAATATATTGTCGCTCCAAAGGATTGACAAAATTAAATCTCTCCGGCAATCTAAATCGAATTGAACTTGGTTCACTCTGCGAACAAAGCCTAGTTTCAGATCGTTTGGCCCGTCTGTCAATTAGTGGATGGCACTCACACAAGCCCTGTCACCAAAGCAGCCAGAAAACTGACAGAAACCCTCAATCCAGCAACATGCGACAAATCATTTAAATTGAAATATACCGTAATTTGCTTAAGAAAATATATGAGATCTATTTATTTAAATGTAAATGATTTTATTCGGCCTGTCGCAACTGACACTGAAGGGCGCCGCTGGCTTGACTCTGGCTAGAACGCGCTTTGATTTGTTTTATGTGTCGTCATTTCACAGTGATCATTGGACTCCCATCCAATTTCAGTCTGGACAGGGTTTTCAGCTGGAAACAAACTGATCACTGATCGCTACTTTCTCAATTCGACATTTTACATACTTATTAGTACTTGACGGCAGTTGCGATCTTTTGGTCTCCAGTTGAAGTGGTATTTGCCGAGTAGACCAGTAAAATCGGTGTGCCACTTGTAGGGGTCTGTCCCAAGTTTGATTATCAGTGGGTGTGTCTCTTGCGCATGGCTCGTCCATGACTAGGAGAATAGACCAGCAAGACATGAGGCAAGCCATACACGCTCAGCTTAGGGTTTATTGAATATAAGAAATTTTCCCGACTTTGCCCATATGAAAAAAATTTTTGAAATTTCTGGTATACAAGAACTTTTTTAAAAAATTTATCATATACCGAAAATAGTTTTTCTAGCATACAAGAAAAACAAAGAATAAATCTGAACTACCACCTTGAATGAAATACAAGAAAAAAGAACGATACAAATAAGACAATCAACACAAAATATTGATAAAGTAAACTTGTCTTTTTATACACCAAACAAACTAGAATTGTCATCGATTGACCTATGACTCCTCAACGCGAGAGAGAGAGAGAGAGAGAGAGAGTGCATGCTATGTCTCGATCAGCGTTGAGAACGAACGGTCGTGAGGTGGACGGAGTCGCATAGGGACAATGAAAACTTCCGAACTGCATTCGACATGTCGAATGCATTGCCACAGTGCAACTCCATCCACCTCACGACCGTCCGTTCTCATAGCTGGTCTCGATGATCAAGCACACACAAATGCTGTGATTGCAATTGTGTTGTTTACATTCACTCAATTTCAATTAACCCATATGAAATGCAAACCAATTGCATAAGTTAACCTTCGGCAAGCTAATGATAAGCTAAGAAGCAAAAAACCACTTACATTTCGAGAAGTGTATGCATTCATATGAAGAAATGGAGAATGGTTGCACGGTACAAAACGGGCGGAGAGAACTGGCTCGATGTAAACACGGCACATGTGTTGACATACAGTAGCGACCACGCGCGTGCAACGAGTCACCTCTGGATGCAATTGATTGCAAATTGCAATGCACCAGCATGTCTTCGGTCTACTCTTCACTTCGCAGTCTGGTCCGCTCTCTCTCCCTCTCAATCCCACTCACCCTCATCTTCTTCGACAATGTGGCCTACGTTGCAAAGGTGGAAGGTGTTTCAATGCAGCCCACCTTGAACGATGACGCACTAGTCGATCTACCAGATAACAGTTTCAAGAGATACTTCTACCGCTTTAATTCATCTGACCTGGTGCTACTCTCTCACTGGTCTACTCGCAATTATAACATTAGGCGAGGTGACATCGTGTCACTGGTTTCTCCCAAAAATCCAAATCAGATCATCATTAAGCGTATTATTGCTCTTGAAGGTTTGTTGTTCCACTTGTTTATCTAGCTCTGGTTTACCAGTGTTTGATTGACTAAACTGACTAGGTGATACGGTGATTACACGCGGCAAGCTCAAGTTTGAGAGTATCCAGATTCCCAAAGGCCACTGCTGGGTAGAAGGTGACAATCATTCCAAGTCGATGGATAGCAACATGTTTGGCCCGGTTGCAGTTGGTCTCATTACAGCACAAGCTAAATATGTGATTTGGCCCCCAAAGCGATGGCGACCCCTCGAGCCACAACTACCCCCAGATCGCTCTGTCTCGCTCATGTCTCCCAAGCCATTCAATGGGTCATATTCTTCAGGCAAGCCACTGATCATTGAACTCAACAATAGTCCTCCTTCCTTTGATTTTAGCGCATTTGATGAAAGCACGCACATTGAATGATTGCTCTAGAGTCTAGATCAACCCTGATAAACTTGCCCAGTCATTTTCTAAATAGTTATTGTATAATTCATCAACCGATGGTATTGCTATACTCATTTTAATATTTAATAACTATTTTTTCAATATTATTGTTGACAACTATCATCTTATTGTTGACTTCCTTTTGATTCTTCAACCCTTTTCAATACATATATTTTTTATAAAGATTTGATAGCTATAATAATTTTTTCATTATGGTTGTTTATATTGTTAATTGGGAACAGGAGACAATTCAGTAATTGTAACTTGTTTTGGATTTTATTTTTTTAGAAAATTATATTTGTTTTTTTAATTTTAATTTATATGTTTTCAATAAATAATTTATTAGTTTTAATTTAACCGACTATACTTTTCCTTAATATAGACCAAGTTACATTCATTACCTTGTGCAGTTTTGAATTTTGTTAGCCGACCTTCGAATGGGAGTTCGCTACATTGACTTTTTGAAAAACTGAGGGTTAGTAAAATGGAAGATTTCTAAAAGTTGAGATGATAACCTTTCAAAGGTGAAAGTTAGAAGTAGTTAGAGTGACAATACAACCTTACTAAATAATATGAATTGTATCAAAAAAGACGTGAGCTGCTAGCTTCACAATTTCAAATCATTTCTAATGTGGCATTGGTTTTACTAAAAGTGATTTTATAAAATTGTCATAATTTCAATAAGTTTGAGATTTTTTAGACTCGGCGAAGGTAATTTGTGCCGTTCTTATTTGTTTTCAAACATTTCCGGAGTTCAATTTCTAAACTTAACTAAAAACTTTTGAAAATTGTTTTTACTCTCTTTTTAAAATTGAGTCAATTCATAACTCAATCAAAAGTCTGCAATTGAACGCTCCTAAAAGGGTAGTTGCCGAATACACTAAAAATTTATTGCTAAAATTATCAGTAAACCTAAAGAGTACATGTCAATAAGTTGATGCTTTTTTAGTTCTAATCATAATCAACCAAACAAGAATAGGTAAAGTGTGGCGTCGAAGTTCCGGTTTTGGGTTTAAGACTATTCATGCTATCTGTTTATCTAATTGCTGGGCTAGCTCTACTAGATTTTGTTTAAAAATGTTTGAACTGTAGGGTTTTTGATTGTGTGCGTGTCCAAAGCCAAGACTTCTTGTTTGAAATTATTGGCAAAGCAGGAAGTAGGTAGGCAGTGTTACCTACTAGTGCTTACTAGGCACTATCATCACTTGTGAATTGACACTTGACGAGTTAGAACAATTGATCCCGCACTTGAAACATTTCAAGTCAAGTGATTCAAGTAATGATTATGCAAGTGAGAAGGGGTTGTGTATTAAGAAGCATTACCGGTGAGGTACCGTTATTTTCACTAGAGCTCGTCTGTTTGCCTCAACTCAATGTTGTTGAGTGTGAACTAATGATACCTCAGTGCAGGCGGTAATAAGCATTACGCAAAACTTCTCAATCTTCATTGCTTGGCAGATTTGTTCTAGACAACTTGTCAAAGATTGGTAAGTGGCAAAGTAGAACGAGACACCTAGTTTGTTTGATAATTGATGGCAGAGGACAGTGAAGGCGGGCGATGTCGGTCAAGTGGCAATTGCAACCATGGTTGCACTGTTAGTGCCAGGCGCATTTGGCGACCCTCGATTGCTGGCCTCAAATTCCACCGTGTCACTCGGCGCTCACTTCTTTTCATTTTTCGGGTTTTATATTTATCGACATTGCATTGGAGTGATGAGTTGGAGAGGGCAGTGACTGGAATGACTGTGGTTGTGTGAGTACTACGTCTGGCGACGCCATATGGCAGAGTGCCGGTGGCGATGATTAGTCAATCACAAAATACCTCGCTGCGAATAAAGCAAGTCAAAGAAAGAGCAGTGGGTTCAAAGTGGCCTTGAGGTCTCATTCAGCACAGCAGTGGTCAGTCGCACTGGAAATGCACTGATGCCATTTGATTGTCTGGTGGGCCTAGTAGTGAGGCTTTGTTGCGCACATCACCGATCACGATCGGATGCTTTGCTGCAAGTGAACAGAGGGGCGCGCACACCAACTTCTAGCTATTGGCCTAGCAACGAGGCACTGATTTATGATCATTATCGGCTTTTACTTTCATTTCTTCAAGAATACGAGCAGCCGGACTGGTGGTATATCTATTGGCAATTTGTCGAGCGCGCGCTTTGATGGCACCTTGCTGGCCGCGAGCGTCACTGGCCAGTAAGCACACCACTGTCGTCGCGATAGGTTTGTCGGAGTTAGTTGATTATAAAACTGGCTGACTCTGGCTGGAGAGGTGACTTTGAAGAAAAATTCTTAGAAAATCAGGTTTGAAATCTTAAAAGACTCAAGGGAGAGAGCGCGCAAGAGAGGCCGGCTCAAGCCTAGCTGGTAGCAATTGCTTAAGCTCTGTTCATTGTCATTGGTGGCCATTGGTGGTTACTTTGATGCGAAGATTTGAGCTTCGATACACGTCGCACCGTCGCCACCGAAATCTTGTAGAATAGTTGTACCTTTCTGTGGGTAGTGAGCACCACCAGCAGCGGGAGCGGCTCATCCAAGCCATTTGCAACACGCCATCACCGTCACTCGGATCAGTTCGTGCCGCGTGCTGCACACCTATACCTGCTAATCAGGTAATTAGCTTCTCACAAGACACTCAAGACATTTTTTCAATTTGAATAACACTTGTTGTTGACTGGTAGTACCATTCGCCAATTGACTACCAGATTCTTGTGCAGCATAACCTGCGCAAGTCTTTCACTGCTTGCATCTTGTCAAACAACCTAACTCATCAACAATGCCCAGTTGGTCTAGTGCCACTTTGTTCCGGTACCTTTCTCGGTTAACATCGCTTGGGGCATTACTGTTAGCAGCACTACTCATGTTACACAGTTACAGTGGAAATCTGTTGATACCGATTTACTGTGATCGCGTGAACGAGTCACTACTCGCCTCACAGCACTACAACCGAGTGCTCAAGTACGCCAAGTGCCAGACTCCCTATGCGCACGTGGTCCATATTAATAGCCAGCTTCATCCGAGTGCCATTAAGAAGTACATTCCACACTGCACTATTCTTCACTACTGTGGACCTCACTCCGGTTGCTGTCGTCAAGAGAACGAACAGTGCGTACCGAAAACCATTGAAGAAGTCAAGCTATATTTTTGGACCATCGAGTTGACTTCGAGGGGTCATAAAAAAGGAATTGAAGTAATTACCATGCAGAATCACACCGAGTGCATGTGTGCACCAATTAATTCATCGAGACCTGAGACCACTTCTATGTCAGTGGGGTCTTCTGCCGACCAGAGTGAGACTCACGGAGCTACAATAGCAGTATCATCTACTCTCACTACGCTCAACTCAACCGCCACCACAAGTTCGCGGTCGGTTTCGGGCCTCACTTCCATAACCACCACGTCGAGCACTCGAGAAATCTTGTAGCAGCAAGGTTTACCTTTACAGCTGTATAGTCTTTCTCACCATGGCGCACTTGTGACTCTCTGCTGAGCAACCATGCTTTGGTTCAGTCCTTCCCGATTCTTGGTCCCCTTAATTTATTGATCCACCTTCGAGTACGGCTCACTACCGCGCCAAATCGATGACTGAGTTGGCATTGTAAATGCATGCTTCCACTTGATTATATTCAATTACACTATGTAAATAGCATAATGTGCTCGACCACGGCAACCCATAGACATGATTGATCATCACATCGAAAAAGCATTCCTCGTTTGTAAAATACATAAGTAATAAACATACAATACATAGTATTGATGCCTCCATGACGTTCATGTTTCATGAATATGCAAATTATAATTTAATAATTTCAAAAATCGTGTACATGTAAATAGGTATTCTGGTGAAATAATCGTCGAGATCATCCTTGCAGAGGGTGGATTTGGTGGCACCATAACTATGGCATAAGCTATGCTATGAGGTCTAGTAGGAGAAGGTGATATGACATGGTGAGAGAAGTGATGCAATGGAAGGTGCTTGGTTTTTACCCCACCGTCCAGCAAGACGTCTCCGTACTCTCGTCACCGGCGCAATCTACCAGTTTCACTGTCTCATCGGTGACTTTAATTAATGAGACGCCACCAGTCAAGGCGAATCCAATCCCTTGGACTGACGCGACGAGTTGTTTGCTAATAGACGACGTGCGACCAAGATTGCAGATTTGCTATCGAGATAGCTCTCACTGCTCACTACCACTCGCCTTGCAATACTTGGGCCATAAATTATACATGCATTACTTATAATAGGAATCGACAGTTCCTTCAATCCTATGACACATTAGGTGGGTAAACATAGTAAAACTAAGTTGTCAGGTATGATATTAAGAAAATACCACTCGATTGCAAACATACTAACTAACCACTATTGTGGTAATAATTAATTAATTAAACACATTATCACTAACTGGAATCATTCCTTTAACTTAAAAAAACATTCAATCCATTATTTATTTGACAGATTTTGAAATTACATGTGACGACTTAGTAGCGCTATCTACAAACAAACAATGCAACTAGCAACACTTTTAAGATAATAAAGAAAATTATTTGTTTATAGCTAGCCGCCACCAGTGAGAAAAATATAAACTCTTAATCTTTGTTATTATTTGACTCATTCTTATCGTGAGATTTGTCAGCGTTATTAGAAGCTTTCATAGGCATCATATTTTGCTGTTGAATCAGTGTGCTTCCTTTAGATTCAACTTTGAAAGCGAATTGGAGAAAGAATTGCTTAGATTCCTTATTGAAATAGAACCAAAACTTTTCTTCAGTCTTGTCCACCTCGCGTGATGGTACCTTGAAGCCAATTGTCTCGTAAGGTTCGGCGGCAAACAGTAGATACTGCCAACGACGATCGGGAGGCTCAATTTTTTGCTCATAAGCTGACATAAACCGATGCCTCGGAAGAATATTATCGGCAATTTCGGGGTAATCAATCTGTAATCAAGTACATGAAAATGATTACAATAAAAATATTCTCTTTCGAGTAGAATAGTTTACCTGAAACAAAAGCGATTGCTGGTTGTTATCGGGGTCAAATTGCTTTGTTACACGATATCCAGGTCGGCCAATTTTGACAAACTTTCTGATGTCAACTCGCGACTTGGCTTGCAAAGGTTGTGGAGCATCTTTGGCATCCTTTGCGGCACGTCGTGCCAGGTTCGACTGGTGCTTCTTGCCTTGCGTGTGAGCGAGATACGAGCCTTCGTTGTTGTGCAGAGTGAGACAAAGCTTGCATTCGTATGAACCAAGATGATTTTTCATAAAATATGGATCCTTGGCGAGATCTATCGTCTCGAGGGCTAACTGCCGGAGACGTTCGCGACGGTCACGGTTGGTTTCCGACCAAGAAGCTACACCACCACCGCCAGTTTTGGCGCCTGGTCGATGTTGAAAATCCATGGCGATGGATGAGAGTCACCAAAAAAAGTGTCAATGTGGTTTGTTGGATTAACCGATTGACTCAAAAACACAAACACACAACAAAGCCGCTTGATCAAGAGTGGTTAGAGTGCGACATTCACAGATGAAGTAATGCAACGCCGGTCTTCATTGCATTGCAATATATATCACTCTCCGAAACTATTGAGGTAAAGATGGATTGCAAATAAAATTTTTTTCACAACTTAATTCTATGAATCATTTAGAATCAATCTATACCAATAAGAACAACAACCTAAGAAAAATACAAAAGATCAATAAAAAT
>DVQH01001097.1:0-14796 GCA_018231625.1 Papilio phestus | reverse complement strand
AACCACGTTTAAACGAGAAGTGGCACGAGTGGTTTTTAAACGTGGCTTGGGTGGCGATGCGCGTGGAGTGCACGTGCAATCCAAGCTCACGGCACGCAGTGATCAAATGCCAGAAGAGGAGTCGCGTCGGTGGTGGCACCGATAATCGTGGGCCGCGCGCCGCCAGGGTAATGGCACGCGCCATTGTTAGCACTGAATCAAGCGAAGCACGGTTGATTGCGCGCACCGAGCATATGGCGAGTGGCAGGTATACTGGCACTATACTTCTCGAATTGCGATCAGACCTGGCTAGCGCGCAGCTCGTTCACCAGGAGTGAAGCTTGCGCCAAAGTGGTGTGCCAACTCTGCAGCCACTCGGTCACCGCACACGCGTCTTCACTCCCTCACTAACCGTATCAATAAAATGTTCCTGCAATTAAGTGAAGGCAAGCAAGCGAGCAAGAGTTAGTGCACCGAGTGAAGCAGTAGATTAGGTCGAGCGCGCAACGCGAGCATGACTTGAGCATGAGTCGAGCAGTTCTCAATGCTATATGTTATCGGCACAGTTCAACACCAAGGGGCAAGGTCGAATCGTGTTGATTTGCATAATTATCGACCCAACAGTCTGATCGGAACGGTGATGATCAATTTGTTCGATTTGCTAGTTTATAATTAAAATTGTGCAACAAGCGGTGATCGATCGGCTCGGTGTCAGAGCACAAAATAGTTGGGTGCTCGACGCTCAGTGACCAGTGGTCAGTGATCATCACCAAAGTTTATTTGTTTTAGCTCAGGGGACAAGCCCAAGAAGGACGCAACTGGTGTGCAAATATGCAAATTCACACGCCACCAAACCACACCACCAGTAGGGCCTGTTGCGCGTTGGATCGCGCATCACCAGTGGCCAGAAAGAAGAGTGCTCATCATGCCATCACTCGACAAGCAATTCGCGTGGAACCGAGCGATGAACCGTCATCAGTGTCCGAATAGTCTGGTCTCATCGACAGGACCATAATCGCGCGCTCGGGCACGGACAAATTGCGCTACCACTGTTGATAGTAATGGCCAAGCGTGGACGTGACATCCATCTCATTAAGGTCGCAGAGCGCTACCAGCTTGCGCTGAGGCACCTGATCTAATGAGTCTTGGCTGATGCTTGGCCAACTCGCTAATGAGAGTGCCAGTGACTCCTGTCATTGCTCACAGTCACTTGGAATTGAGCCAGACTGGTGGGAACCTGGATCTCACCGGGACGCCACCACGACATCACAATCAATTAATGCTATCACTTTAACGGTCTCCAAGCACAAGGACAAATCCATCGTCAAGGTTTCCACTAGACCGAGGCCACTCGTACACACGCGTTTGCTAGTTTGGCATAGCTAACAACCCATTGGGAGAATTCACCAATTCTCGCATCGTTGCTTCAGCTACTGATCATGAAAGCAAAGTCTGAGTTAAGGCTTAACTTAATCACTGGGTCGAACCCGATCCGTTGCAGACTTCAAAGAAAGTAGATTGCGCAACCTTAGTAAGATACATTCTACCCTCTTTGAATAGAATGGAGTTTACTTGTCAAATGAAGCCAAGTACTCGGTCTATTGGGATCTATAAATACAAAAGAGCAACTTATTTTTCTATACACATGTAAGACTATTGCCATTGATCAGATCGATAGAGAAAATGTGCTTAATTATAATTCTAGTCAGATTGAGACCGAACTTTGAATCCTCACCAACTACAATTGAAATTTAAAACATAGTTTAGTTCTAATTACAATTAATTAGATTTATAAAAGTGAAATAAAATTGACATTGATTTCGAATGTTGAATCCTGTTGAATCTAATCTTACTGAATCATCAGTATAGAAATATCACGATCTAAATGGCCAAAAACTAAATAAATTCACTATTTGGATCGTGTTGCTTTACAGAAGACTACTCTTCTAAGTCTAAGTAATGCTGGAAACATTATCAAACTTCTAGAATGTACCATTGATTTCAATTTTATTTTTCATGGTATCACTAATCTTTTCTTGTTTTAGAAGAATAGTAATGGTGTTGGGGCGATTTTAATATCCTATTTTAGTGCTATGATTTTGTCAATTTAACTTTGATTATAATAGTTTAGACAACATTAAGTTAGAAAAAACCGTTTCGTTTGCAAAATTAATTTTGGAGGTTATCTAGTGTTTTTTTAACATGAGATTTGAAAGTTCGCTTATACATCAATCCATAAGTGACAAACAAAAAGCCTGACGAGAAAAGACAGCAAAGAGAAAACAGCAGCACAAGTTTTGGGCTACTCATTGACTGCTAGCCGCCTTGCTGGCGCCAGTGACGCGGATCATTACGCAAGCAAACGCAGCCGAGTGGACCAAGCCGGACAGACCGAATAGTCGATAATGATTCAATTAGGTGTCGATGGCAGTGGCTGAAGGTCTAGTCGAGCTCACCTCTCACCACCTAAGCCAGACCAAGGGTCTATCACCTTTGTTTGATGACATTCTAATAGGTACCAATTTGGCAAATGTAAATCCGTCATCATTGGTCAAAGTACAATGAACCTCAGTTGGTACGGTTTGGCCACCGTTTTTGCTAAATTTTCAATTGGTTTCATTTGCTATGCCCCACCAGTTTGACGCATCCGGCAGAAATGTCCCTTGGTCATCAGCACATCGATCTTCACTTTGATTACTGATCAAGAAGTTGGGTTAAAAGATAACCCGTCTGCAAGGACCAGTTTGAAAGTCACACTTTCAACTGTGCACTTTGATAAGACAACCCTACAAGTTGAAGTCAACTGTCTCGATGTGATAGAGATCGTGCTTGTCAAACGGCACAGGTGACAACTCTCAAGTACAGGTGGCTGAGCAAGACAAATGTCTCCATACACCAAACGGAACGAGAAGTCCAACTTAACCCTATATAGGAATTACAAGAGAGAAGGAGAGAGAGAGAGAGAAAGCGCAAGTAAACACTTCTTTTATAGATCTGGCAACTAAAGCTCAAAATGGAGCCAATTAACGCAGCAGTGGTAACTAATGCATGCGAATGTGAGGGCAGCAAGTACTCTCGCTCTACGAAACTGATACAGCAAAGAACTGAACATTCAAGACTTGTTCGGTAACTCATTCAAAATTGAAGAAAACTGATACTCGCTTAGAATGTTTTACATTAATGTAATTGTAAACAATAAACAATTGTAAAACTTGGGTTAGTATGGGTAATAAATGATTGGCAAACATTGAACCTTTTTATTATCAATTTTAATTGACTTATTACGAAAACTTTGAGTTTGATTCGTTTTATCTTGGAGTTTAGATTTAGTTGTAATTTACCTGTTTGTTTCTTGTAGACCCAGGGAGTAGTGACGATGCGCATTGACAGAGTGGCGCACCCAACGCGCAACTTGTGGAGTGAGCTAGGCACATCTCCCTTCAATCATCATTGGCCTGACAGGTACCGAACACGTCACCCTTGTCTTGCGGGCCATCACTCTCGGGTCAGGCCAGACAGTGTGCGTTCAGCCAAGCATTCTAACGGAAACGCTTGCCCTCTGGGCCGTTTGTGCACAGATCAGGAATTAAATCTATCGGCGCAACAAGTGGGTGCTCGGCCACAAAGATGAGTGAGCTCGTTGGGGCTGATTATCGGTCAGTGTTGGTGGTGAAACAAAGAAGAGCGCCGCAAAGGCTTGCGCCAACCTAATCGACAAATAATGATATGTAATGGTGGCCGCGTTCCACCCGACACCTCTTTCATCAGACACCAAGGGAGTATTTGCCGCCCAACGTAATTCACCACATTTGTGTTCTACTAGACCATATAACCAGATTTCCAAAGTACTAGGCCAATGACTTGACTTTTGAGTCCATCTCAAGTGTCAAGAAACAGTTAAACAAACATTGACCTCTGTTAAAGAGAAGCAATAGACCATGGTGGCATGGAATCGTTGGGGTGCTTCGAGTAACTGAAAAAAAGATGGCCAGTGGGAGACTAAGAGACCAGAGACCACCGCGAGCAAAAGTGAACGAGCGTGAAGCCACATCGATTCATACAGAGAGACTTGGCTTAAGTGAAACCAACAGAAAACAATGCGATTCGACAAGGCAGCAAAATTTTAATTAAGTCAACCGGTGAGCGGTCCCGCGTTGGACTAGCGAAAGTAATTCATCATAATCGAAATGTATCACTGGTCAGGTAGTGACACTGAGACGGTTTACCTCAGTGAGTGAAGTAGTCACCCCACTGTGCGGCCTTCCAGCCACGATGGTTGCAACCATCTGAAATACGCCAATTTTAATTCAACAATTAGGCCGTATCTGACTAAATCTCTCATATTGTGCTTGCTCACTGATAAACGAATTCGAAAGGCAGTAATATCCAAACTGTGCGTTGCTTTGTGTTCTACCGTTGAGTCGGATCGATCAGCATTCTCGACCAAATTATTATGAACTCATTATTGGATTGTAATAGAGGTGAGCTCCGCAGGCAAACGAGTCGCGGCCAAAGAAAGACAGGCTAAAAAAGAGACCAAGCACCGAGAACCGAGAGTCAGTAGTCTCATTCATCAACCCTTTCCTCGAAGCATTGTCTCTGTTACAATCTCGCATTGCCTTATCTCGCCATCGTCTGCTTTGGTTCGGTCATGATTTATTTATGTTTGCTCGTCCCAACAAGCAGGGTAGCAAGGCAGATTTGATTTATCGAGACAAGCAACATGTCTTCATTACGAGCAACTTTCTAGTGTGCACTCTGCTTCATCCAAGCATGGCCCATGAGCGCGTTGCATCGCACAGGGTAACCCAACACTATGCCTTCATTTTACCTGACTGGCTAATTCGATCTATTCTACTGCCTAAATAGGTTTAAACCAGCCTCAAACTATATTCCATTTTTGCTACCTTCTTGCCACGCATTTTTCTCTTATATCCAAATTACATTACCATATGCTGATTTTATTTCCTTCACGAGCAAAATATATCCTTTTTGTTATTTCAACCAGCCGCTCTGCGCATAGTGTTGGGTTACCCACACTGGGCGGACACGATACCTCATCAGCGGGTCATCCGGCGGAACGTGCCTTCCAATTTGTGTCGTTGCTCGGCGCTGGTCGAATGACCAATGCGCTGACCTGTTTCAATTTTATCGTCGGTGGTCTCTGTCCCTCTGACCTGTCACCTCGTCTCGCGACAAGTGCACCATGATACACTTGTGCGGCACACTTTGCAATACTGTAATGATGACGCGACCAAGTATGCTACCCTGGCGGCACAAATGATCCCCGCCAACAACAATGCGAGCTTGCGCGATCAATTGAATTATCGCGCGATCGTCACACTGGCAGGTCCGATTTCTGGCTCAGTGCTTTGCTCTCAAAACTATCAGCTACCTACACCCGTATGGGCATCGATCGGAAATTGGTCCTAATTGGACATACTCGAGACCAAAGTAGTATGGGTAAAGCAGCGGACCACACACAAGTCCACCCAGACTGGCGACAAGAATGGGAGTTTGACTTTTACCTTTACGCTGTTGCTTATTATAATAGTGTCTGGTGAGAGTGGATTATCCACTAGATTGCAGGGTTGCCCACTGGCACTACATGTCCCCGAGTCCGACGGGGAGGAACGCAAGAATAACTCAATTTGTACCTCAATTTAGTCGACAACATGAGTGACCAAAGAGCTAATTGAGTGAGCAGAAGGACGGTACCAGAGAGGCGATCCACCTCATTACTACTATGAGTCGACAGTTTGGCACTGTCTCAATGCCAATGCTGTCCACTCGTGCTACATCGCCCGTGTGTGGCCATAAATTACCAATGCTTAAAGCAGACTTTTATAGCCAAACATCTGATTGCTAGGTATCGACAACTTTCGTTTTCGTTTGGCCCACACCGACCTGACACGGTGGTGGCATGACACGGGCCGGTGGCATGTCGAATGGCACCGAGGCCATCATTAGGCAGCAAACTCAAAGCCAAGCCGCTCCACTCGGTTTTGTTGCGCACTGTCACTGCTCTACTGGTCAGTGCGATCTCACTGAGATCGCCTCTCCGCACAAATTCAATTAATTGCAAACGGGTTAATATTCCAAAATGTATTTTTTCGAATGTATCGCCGCGATATGTGATTGATGGGCATCAGTGGCCACAGGAACCGTGCAAGGTTGATCATCGCTCAACATCAACTCGACAGCAAGACAAGTCGACGAATTTCTCAAGTCACTGTCAATGGACCACAGTGTGGCGCTAATTGGTAACTCCTTGTGGCCAACTGTTGTTCCCGACCGTTGCTTGGCACGTCCGCCAGACGGGAACGATGCTTGCGCCGTGCTTGGCTAGACGAAATAATGCAGCGGTCGACTTGAGCAAGACTTGGTGCAGACGAATGCTAATGATCAGCGCATCATCTAGTGGTCCGCTAACGATGCGATCGGCTGGGACAGCTGACGCACAACGCAAAGAGTTGGCTAAACTTGGGCGAATGACGAATAGACGGGCGACACTTCCATTGCTACGCAAGTCGCGATAATCCGTTGATGGCGGTTCTGATGGCAGATCAAAGCCATAATGCGATCAGCAGCAATTTAGTTGATAGCTGCAGCACATCTCAAAGAAATCACCACAAATTGGTGGCCGCTCTCAATTTTGCCATAAATCTACAACAGTGGCAAATAAAAGCAACAACAAGTAGCAGAAGAAATGATTTCGAACGATGCTCGGTGGCAGGTAGCAGTGGGCAATTCTGTCGGCGGACGGGGAATGGCGCGGCCACTTGGTGATCATCATCGGCAGGTCGACGCGCCGCCCCTACCTGTCTCGAGTGAGTGCTCTCGCGGCGCGTCCAAAGAAGCTGCGAGATGAGCCGACCATACCCCTGCTCTGGCCTGACTCGGCCCATTCGCCAGTACTTGATAAAAAGGCTCATCTTCTCTAAGGTCCATTTCACACACTGCCAAGCCGCATTGCACTTCGCATCAGTGTTTAGCTAGCGACACTATGCTCACCTTGAATGACTACCCTCGCTCCAAGAGTGGTCACCCACGAGATCCACGCAGGCCACAACTACCACCGCTTTTCTTCTCATCCAGTGGGTATACAAGCTCAGACAGCTGTCCCAACACACCTACCTCATCTCATGGACGTCTGGAAAACGCCTTCAGTCCAACTCACTTCACCCAGTCACACTACTCGCCCTCAATGAGTCCCGACTCACAGCACACTTCCCAATTCCAAGTTTTCGAGTGTAGTTCGTCGTTGCATCCCATCACAAACGATGAGAATCGTGACACCAAGACTTCATTTGAAGGCAAGAGCAAGAACCGTAAGCGTCAACAGCAGCCACGACTACCTGTGCCACACGTGGTGCAAAAGAAGAGACGCGTGGCTGCCAATGCACGCGAACGACGTCGAATGCACAGTCTCAACACGGCCTTTGATCGTTTGCGAAAAGTTGTCCCATCTATTGGTGATGATCGTAAGCTGTCCAAGTTTGAAACACTTCAAATGGCCCAAAGTTACATTATGGCACTAAGCAATCTGTTGAGCACCAATCAAACATCCAGTGGTCAAGTACCGATGCAACTCAACGCTCACCAGCTTTAGCCTACTCACATTTTTTCATTTCTGTAAATATATATTGTTGCTGTTATTTTTTATTTATATTTGTAAATATGTGTAAATAAAACTATCAAAATCGAAAATATTGAAGAGCCACTAGGACCCCTGTGAAGCGCGCTTTCAGGTGTTAGATAATGGCGGACCATGCAATAGCGGCACCTTCGAACAGTACAGGTCAAACGGGCACCCCAAATGGCCCCAATGCCTGATTGACAAGAACAATTAGCTGCAAATAGATGCCGAGCCCGGGCATTACACTCACTGGGCCCGCTACTGTCGTTGTTGATTGAGTTGCCTGCCTGGATCTATTGTGAGCTTGCCTAGGACAAATTGCCTACTGCTCTACTTATGTCAAACTTTTAAGTCAATTGATGATTGGAACAAGCAAATTGCGATGTTGCTCACACAATCGAGTTACAATAGAACCAATAGCATCGACGATGAGTTTAGTCTAAAAATGAAACAATCTGGCTAACAAACAGTGCGATGCACAGGTTATATCAAGTGGTCAATTGACTGCTGTAGCGTTAAGGTGGAGTGTTGCCCGAGTACCGAAATAGACCGAACATTGACCGCGCGCAAACACTGAAAGATCCGAGTGAAAGTGCCATCAAGTGGCGTCGCCGCCACATAAACACTGTGACGCTTATCGGATAGATCATCTCACTATTGTCACACTACTGGTTGAAGCCGAACAAGCGAGCCACCGAGCAAACGCGTCTACCAGTCTGGCCGGGAGGCAGTCAGTTTTATGATCGACTTTGACATGGCAGCAACAGTGCGATCAACAGCGATAAGCGCTATCAAGTGTTTTCCACTGGACAGTGGGGTTTCTTGTGAATGGTCAGCCCTGTGACGCACTCAATGACCAAGACTCGCTCAATTAGATTGATTTGTCTCCGCACCTCTCAACACTTTCGCTTTCTTGCTTGACACTACGAATGTTTCGGTGACAAACTATGTTCTTGCCCGGTTCTGAGTTCGCAACCAATGTTTGCGCCAGGCAATTCTTTATCAATCCGGCATCGATCAAAGTCATCCATCAAAGTGCAACTCGTCGCCGCAGGCCCGCACATGCAAAGTGTTACAATATTGGGGGTTCGTTTTATTGTTTGAGCGCAAGAGGCCCAAATACATTAGAGCACAATTAAGAGGTAGCCCTAAACGAGAATAAAACGCCATGAGGTCAGACAGGGGTCGCCCTTCTTGCGTTTGTCCGGCCATCAGCCGCATCACTCTGTTCAGGTACACACCACTCGCTTACCTGGGTCTGATAAACCTTTTATCAGTCCAAATGCTCAGCAGGCCATTTCACTCGGACAATTTACGTGCACGCTTAATACGATAAGCCAGCCACTGGGCAATTGGCTTGCTGGTAAGCGAAACTGACTGTGCTGTGACTCGAATTGAGCGATCGCGATCGATCACAGACCTCGACTTCGGCCTGTTTCCGTAATTGAAAACGAGGTGCTAATGTGCCGGGTGATGAGCGAGCCATAAAATAAGCTAGCCTAGCTAGGTAACAGTTGGTGCAAGAGTTGCAAAATGACCAGTGAGGCCAAGCAGGGCGGAGGCGGCGGTGGAATGAGCCTCGCTGGCGGGCTCTAGACGGCAATCAGCACGAGAACGTGCCCACCAGTGACCAGCACAGTCCGACATCGTTGGTGCCGAACGCCAATCAGTGGTATCGGATTGAGAGCTCGATTACTTGACTGACACCAGTGAAACACGCACTTGACCAGGCACATACACTTGCTATCTAGACCACTCGTCCACCAATGGGAGTTGACACTCACGACCCCAGTGCCAACAGACTTCCGAAATTGACACTCAACACTAGACTGGCACTAACGAGCTCGCGACTGGGATGCGCGACATCATCAATCTCATTCAGGGCTGCCACACACACCGTCATTTGCATCAACTTTTCTTCACCTCAATACTTGAACTTGATTATTAGCACCACTAGCGTGAAACAAGCACATTAGCACCTCTGCACTAACTGTCTTGGAATTCCAAACTCTATTAATATAATTTTGCAAAACCAAGTATAAATAAAAACTTTAATTTTTTTGTTAAGAATGGATAAATCAATTCTCTCAAGCAAAACTTTGAGTACATAATTTGAGCTAAATAAGATAAACAAAACTGCTTTTAAATTGCTTTGAAATATCAGACATCATATCATCGGGAAGGTTCGACTACATTGATCGTGAGACTCACCATAGGTCAAGAGCACGTGTTATTACACCCTCCAAAGCTCTTTTGGGCGAGGACAATGCTTGCTTCGTGAATAGAGAAAAAATGCATTACAAAGTAGCTGTTCGTCTTTTCGACAGTACTTAGTATCTCTTGTGGTCTTGAAATTTTTGCATTGTTTCGGTGTCATGGAGTTTTACCGGTTGCATCATTTTATAGACAGATATTTGATGGCATCTGTGGTGGATATGGATATGGATTGGATTTCCTTGGATTCGGTCAATTTCGCTAGGTTTTCTGGCCGCAGAGAGTTATTCGCGGCCACGAGATTAGGCGGGATTATAAAGGGTGATGCGAGAGACAAACGCAGGCTCTACTCGCTACTTACGATGATCTCGTTCTGGATAGTTTTCACCGATAACGTGTCAGCAATGTCAAGACCCACTGAGAGTGCACTTCTTTTGCCACAATTTCTATTATTTTTTCAATAATATTTTGGCTAAATTACTCGAACAGATTGCCAATAAAATATTTGTATATATTATTATTAGTAGTATTATAACTTTTTAGATAAAGTTAAAACTTCGAGTGTTGTCAACAAAAAAGTTGTCGAAAGAGGCGCCACCTCGTGATGAAAAACAAAAGCTTTGACTTTACTTAAAGAATAGGCAGCGACATCTACTGAACACAATTTAAACTATAGTTTACATTTTAGAAAAAATGAAAAGTCTACCATTTTATCACAACCACATTTATTTATTTTAATAATTGTTGATTAATGATTAATGATTATTAACAATATTACAGATAGCCTAAAGACGCGGTTCTTTTCAAAAATTTTTATTTTTAAAACAATGACAATTACAAAATCGATTAAAGCCAAAATAAGTAAATAAGACGCGTATCGCAGCTGCAAATAGAGAGACTTGGTAGATAAGAGTATCTTAAATAATATTTAAAAAATCATAATTGTTTTTTGAAATCTCTTTTCTCTTTCTCTCTCTCTCTCTCTCTCTCGTCTCCCTTTTTACGGGAAATATTTTAAACTAATATTTTAGGTAATAACAAAACAGAGATTAAAATAAAAAAATTGAGAAAATTCGAATTTTCCATAACTCCATAGTGTGATTCACCTTCACGGCACTCTCATTAAGAATTTTAAATTACTTACACTTATTTAAACTATCTGGTTGATCATCCAAATTGGATGATCCAATGTACTGACCTATTTCAACCTATTATACCCTGCTATCAGTTAAGTTAGGTTAACTGTTAACCGATGAGTAATAGATTAGTCATAACAACCGTTACTTCCCTTCTAATGTACGTTAGTAGAGGTATTTAAACTCAGGAAAGCCGATAACACACGTCGTTGTTCACCCAGACACCCATGCTGTCAGTTTGCTCATTGTGTTATTTTACATTCACCCCAAGCCCCAACCAGAGTTTGTACTGCGACTGAAATTCTTCAATAAAATAATTTGATTCTCTCTAAGATAAGTAGCCTCAATGTTTGCTTTAATTGTTATTTTTATTGATTAGCAAGAAATGAATTCCCTCCACCAATCTAAGAAAAATCCAAGCTACCAAGGACCGGATTGGGGAATCACATTTGGCACCCAACGTGGCAGGCACAAAAAATCAAATCAATCCGGCCCAAAATATATATTTTGAAAAATTCCTGGGGGGAAGAGACAAGATTCTTGATACAGTCACCGATTCTATCATCATATATATATGTCAACATTTAACCAGTCGGCATCTCACACGGTCAGTACAAAGCCATACTCATGATTTTTATTGTTAATTTAAAATGTCAAAGACGACATGTACAAGGTTTTTCGTATATATTCAACTTAACCGGGCAGTTTCAAATATTTGTTAGCGCTTTCGAGAGCCAAAGGGTTAGTCTGTTTTCTGATTTTTCAAAAAGTGGATACGCGTCAAGACGTAAAGTGTTTGCTTTGTTCTAAAACTTGGATTGTCACCGAAAAACTTGGGATGTTTTACTCTAGACGTGTTCTCAGAGATGTATCGCATAACATTCTGATTCGTGCAATTTTTAACCTAGCATGGTTTGGATCAACAGAATTTCAGCAGAAGAGAGTTGTCTGTCACCCTCGTTCATCGTTCTCCAGCCTACCAGGAAATACAGCTGAGTGTTGTCTTATACACAAGCTAGCCAACTCTTTGCCGGCATGTTCGACTTGCTGTCTTTATGTTGACTGTGAACAAAATAGTTCAAGTAAACAATGACAGAAAACGTTGTTTCTTTGGAATAGCATCATTCGTTTGAGATTATCTTCATAACCTTCGGTATTGACACGCAAATTCTAAGATTGACTAGTTCGCAAACTTATTAGTATCCGTTTATTGGGACAATAGCCACCTTTTAAAGATTATCACCGCTTAGAGTTTTCAAGTGTCGAGCAGAGTCTAGTTCAAGACCAATTGCTGATTTCACCTCCTTTCGAGAAACCTAAAGGCTACTTTTCAATTGTAGCCTACTTTTCTTGTCTTGTTTTGACCTAGACAACTATTAGTACTTGTTGAAATTAAGTCTCTGAAGAACTCTTAGTATTGACTTGTTTGATTTGAGATAAAATAGTATTTGACTTTCTCGAGCCAAGATTGGAATTTGTTGAAATCGTTCATAATAAGTATCCTCTGTCATTTACATGAATTCTACTCACTTCGTTCACAAGATTCTGCAGATGGATTGTCTGTTTTATGTGCATTGAGCTGAAAAATTCTTGAACAACACATTTTCGGATTGAACTTGTCGGATAGTGATCGAGCTCCGAAGCAAAAGAAGAAAAGATAAAAAGCAGCTCCTTTCATTAGAAGCATGACGCGGAATTTCTCGATTGATTCAACTCGGATCTTTTTCCCAATAAGTTTGCGATTTAAAACTTGACGTAAATAGTCTCAGTAAAAGAGGTGTATTCTAGCCTACAATAACGTAACTTCACTCGTGATACTTGTTGTACTACTGACTGTCAACGCAACAGCCGGAAACTCATCAGTGATGAATTCAAGAGACATTATTCAAACTATAGCATTTTTTCAAGTTTGGCACAACGCAAAATTATTCATTTCATCGCCATATAGATTTAGGCTCTTTCCTTTTGTCTGCTCTCGTGCTACTCACCTAAAATTTATGTAAAGTTTTGTACTCTCCTTCAGAGCTATGCCATAGATCTACAGAAAGTATATTCTGTTTCCTCGTTCTCTAATTTGAGTTCTGAGAACATCTCCAATCCACTTTGACTGTTTGGTTCTAACGTAAGCTGGCTGGATCTCTTGTTCACTTTCTCTATATACTGCGGAAAATTATTCTAAAAGATTAGTTGAAGCTCACGGGACTTTGTCGTAATACTTGAAATGGTTTACGGAGTTATTCTCGATCAACGCGACATTCATATCAATATACACTTCTCGTCAAAGACTTTGTCAAACATTATCTAATTTCCAGTTAGAGTTTGAGCATCTTCATGTTTTACTTGGTAACTGCTACGGTATTTCTGTGTAGTTTACTGTCGTGTATTGACTTACAACTTGAGTTGGCTTCACGTCGAACAATGTAATTCACTTCTCAGATATTGCATTTGATTTATGACAGCTGAGCATATTCTACGCTTAAACTTCCACTTCGAATACTTGTCAATTGGTCGAATACTCCAGGATAATAGTGTGACATCAACACTATCCACTATCAGCATAAGATCATGTGTTTAGAACACCTCAAATTTGGATTGCCATATTTCTGATGTCCATTTAGTTTGAATCGTAGTTGTATGGTAGACGCATCATTTTCTTGGTCCAACTAAATTGTATTTTCATTTGACAAATAGATTTAATAGTTCTGTATAACGGCTTCGAATCCAATCTTGTCAGTTAAACGTTGTTTGAGAAATCATCCTGGTATTTCAAATAAAATTGGGCAATGGCTCCACTTTAAAACTGTTGGTTTTCCTATAATCATACCATCAAACGAATTTAGCTTATTTGTTCGAAACACTTAACAACAACTCATTGAACAATTTGATAAGGAAACAACTAATATTGATTGAAAAAGAAGGTGAGTAATCGGTATAGTATTATATGTGAATGATTTGCATAGTTGAAACGGGACCAGTACCGAAACTCGCCAGTAAAGAGTCGTAATCGGTTAGCACTCAGGCGGTTGCCGGTTCTTCTCGCCAGTAAGAGTCGCAATTGGTTAGCACTAAGGCGGTTGCCGGTTCTTCTCACCAGAAAGAGTCGCAATCGGTTAAACACTAAGGCGGTTGCCGATTCTTCTCGCGAATGGAAGAGTCGCAATCGGTTAAACACTCAGGCGGTTGCCGGTTCTTCTCGCCAGTAAGAGTCGCAATCGGTTAGCACTAAGGCGGTTGCCGGTTCTTCTCACCAGAAAGAGTCGCAATCGGTTAAACACTAAGGCGGTTGCCGATTCTTCTCGCGAATGGAAGAGTCGCAATCGGTTAAACACTAAGGCGGTTGCCGGTTCTTCTCGACAGTAAGAGTCTAGGTCTGGTCATTGCTATTTGTTGAACGATTAACCCCCTTACATATATCGTGAATAATTAAATTTCGAAAGATAAAAACACCATCGGATCAAAGATCGCTACCTGAATGGGTTACAAGAAATTTCTCAAATCAACTGAGTTAAAAAGGACAATAATTGGCGTCGAGTGGATCACTCAGGAAAATTAGAACCGCCTCAACCAATGCTGGCAAAACTTGAATACAACATGGACTGAGACAGGAATACAAGAACTGGAACTGGAATACAACAAGCAAAGGACGGCCAATCGTGATCTACAATCACCTTTTCGGGCGGGGAGAATGTGATTCACCTTCACGGCACTCTCATTAAGAATTTTAAATTAATTACACTTGTTTAAACTATCTGGTTGATCATCCAATGTACTGGCCTATTTCAACCTATTATACCCTGCTATCAGTTAACCGATGAGTAATAGATTAGT
>DVQH01001096.1:0-14811 GCA_018231625.1 Papilio phestus | reverse complement strand
GATTGTCTTGCCGTCCACAGTGCTTTGGAAAAATTAGCCATACCCCAGAAAAACATCATTGAACAATTTTGTGCCTGACCTGCCATCTGGTGGGGGCATTGCGAGGTAGTGCGGGTTAAATTGTAACTTAAACCAGTTGGACCCGCTTGGCAAGCAGCAGTGTGGTAGTGGTGTCAGTGCGTTTAGGTTCACGTTGAGAACTGAGCAAGGCAGACTTGTCCACAGCACTGTCATCAAGACAAACCACTGTGCTAGGCCAACGCGGCTCAAAGAGTCGTTGGTTGACTCGTCTTCGTCTTGACTTGGCATTACGTCGACCACTAGTGTTGAATGATGTCCAGTTGGCATAGATCAGCAGAGTAAAGAGGAGAAAGTAGATGCAAAGCACTGCCTGTCAACACCGATTACTGTCAACTGAAGATGACATTGGGTTAAAGCGACTTACCATAATGTAGATGATGGAGTCAGACGAGTCAGAGTAAAAGATGCGGTAGACCGACGAGCTGGGCTCGCTTGTGGTAGTCGGTAACTTGGAGAGATGGCTCCACTGTGTGGGCCATGTTGTGTTGGCGCTGTCCAAGTCATATTTCAAGCTACGATTGATCGATCGGCACAGAACCAATTTGCCGACGCTACACACAATCAAGCCAGAGGCGAATTTTGATTAGATTTAAATAAACACAAAGTTGATGCGGTTTACAGTTTTGCGCCAGACAAAAATAGTGGTTGTCAAATAATAGGTAAGCTGTAGAGCAACTGTTTTGAATCAGTGGGGAGTTTTCACCCGGGGCTTTAATTAGGTCGAATGGAAGCACTGTAGTGCACTACTTGGCTTTATGCACGGGTAGCAACTCAGATTTGTCAATCTTCCCGGAAAGCAAGCGTTTTCGTAAACATCGTTTATTTAAAAACTTTTCAAAGTCTAGTTTTCAACTTTTTATGCTAACATTGCTTATTTATTAATATTTTAAAAATAAACACTTTTGGTCAACTTTTCCAATTGTATCTTTGAATGACCTCAATGTTTATAACATGTTTTTAATTTTGTGTGAAAAAGAAAGAGAAAAAAGGGAATGGGTCAAGTGAATCCACGATTGAAATGCATGGTTGCTACACAGAGGGTTCATAACTGGGCACCGCATATTTTTCTGCTTTTTTGGAAGATTAAAAAATGCGATTTGCCACCCTTATACACTGATTTCTCGTTCCAGCAGGCAGATGGCACGAGAAGCTACTTTCGGCGTGGAATGCCATTTGAGGTGATCAAGAAAAGATTCAAGTCGAATCGCAATCGACAAATCTCATTGCGTGCTCAATGAGATTAGATTTGACTCGAGACGAGTTGATTAAGCTAGAGCATCGAGCTCGAGCTAGGAGAGGCCACTTGAAGTGAGCGAGCGAACACGGCCACTCGGTGTGGCGCGCGTTTGGCGCCAGATTTGGTTACTCTATTGGTAGTGCTGACCAGTGCGATCACCCCGCTCAAGTGGCTGTTTTATCAAAATTCGGTCTGCCGGACGGAGAAACAAAATTGCAAAAACCGAGCCCGGTGCGTGTGGCCATCGCTTTCTCTTCCCTCTAATGTTGGGTTCCAAGCGAGGCGATTGGCAGGAAAAGAAAAAAGAAGCACAAAAATTGCAGAGACAAACAAAAAAGGCGACAATAAAAACAGAGAGGCAAATTACGCGCTGGGGCAGTGGAGAGTGGCTCGCAAATGGCCCGAGTGGCTTCGAGCTGTGAGTTAGTCTCATTTGCCTGCCACAGCTGACAGTGATATCAACACAAAGGCGCGACAATTAAGCTGGCTAGTGAGCCAGCGGCATCATGCTCGGTCGGTGGCAAGGCAGAGACCAGAAGAAGCAAGAGGACAAAGAGTAAACTCGCTGCCGGCTCTCGATGACATTTCGGTTGCCGGCCAACCAAACTACCAATCTTCCACCAGACATTGGCTATTGTAGGTAGCCCACAGCACGCTAACTCGACACTTGCCTCCAATCTCGCCAATTGGCCGATGGTTGCTAAATTGGAAATAGATTTGGGTGGTAATCGGCTAAGCGCGCACGTCGCCAGTGCAAATACAACTGGACGCAATATGGGCGCGTCACGAGGCACTATCTGGCGGGTCAAATGGACCACCACGCTCGCCTTGCCCACACTCGCCCAACAGCTTTTCTTCGTCAATATTGACTCTGTCAACAGTGATATATTGTTTTTGTTTTAAATTTAAATAACTTGGCTTTTGAGACGTTGCAAATCTATGGGAGTCACTTTCACTTGGTCGCAAAGGTGTGCTGATTGGAGGTGGCGGGTAAAGTTAAGGGCGGAAATCAAACTTAGTTCTATTATGCTTGACTTATGACAACCGGAGGGTGGAACACTGCCGTGATTGATGGTTTCCCACTGGACACTGGCAGGCACACTTTGGTAAAATTAATAACAAAACACCTCGAAACTTCAATCCACCTTGAATCATCTCACGATCATAGCGCAGAGTACTTGCAATTTGAATTACAATTTTTAATTAAACTCCAATTGTCTTGTGAGTCAAGGGAAAGCATTGCAATGGTTAGTGTAGCGCGGTTAATTGCATTCGGACCCGGTGGAGCGATGATGGTGATGGCACGTCGCCACCAAGCGCTCCATCATCATGTATCATCGATGCTAGACGACTAGCCAGGCGAGTGTGAGAGGTGGGTGAGTGGAGCGCTCTGTCGACTTGAGTCCTCTGGTTGTTAGGCTGAGCCAGTTGGCACCGAATGCCAGCTGACAATTACCGCTACGATGATTCGCTCTGGCAAGTGGCTTTGACTTGGCCCTCACGGCCAACAGTGCCAACCGTGCTCTAAGATAATGGAGCAATGCAAAGCAGAAAGAAAGCCCTACTGGTGCCGGATCAACTCGGGACATTCTTTGAATGACTCTGCCCTTCTTATGTCGATTGAGACTCAGACTATTGGAGCAGAAACGCGACTTCAGCTAAACAAGATTGAAATGTGCGACTTGCTGAGTGCTCGCATAAACCGATAGACACGTCTGACTGAAAGCATCAGAGAAAATCGAACTGGCATGGTGGTGCGATGATTATGCCTACTGGGTATTTGGCATCACTGCCGTGTCAGACTTTCTTAGCCTAAAGCGTCGCTTGTCTAGCGTAGCCAGACAGGCAAGCCCACCTTGAGGCTCGAGTTACCTGTCACTCAAGTGATGACCGTCTTCTCCACCGCCCGTATGCACTCATGTCCCAGCTAGCAATATGGAATCGAAGTGTCTCAGTGTTGTTGCCCTAGTGATAGTGGCGAAATTTAATACCGACCCTGGTTCATCGACAATCAACTTTCGCAAGAAGCCGATTTTACACCAACATCGCCACCATCGACAGTGAAAAAAAGGATTTTAAATTAAAAAAACTTTTATTTGCTTTCACAACCCTTGCTGAGAAAACTCAATCTGTCCAACTGCCACCCTCTATCTTAAGATTCCCCTCTTTGCTCTGACACTATTAGGACTCCGAGAAAACAGAACAAATCACGATCCGATCTTTTAATATGAAACGAATTACAAAATGATTTAAAAACAATTAATCTGAAAACCAATATGTGCTGTTGTGAGGAGAAAATGAGTAAAGTGGCTAGTAGTGAGTAGGTGAGTAATGAATGATGAGTGAAAGTACTAGTTCTGTCCACTTGACTATTTCTAATCTTGTGGATAGTTGGTGATGCAAATGGAGTGAAAAACAACCACTGAAGTTGTGAGAAAATGACAAAGTGGAAGTGAGATTGAGAGCAAGTTGCACCCCCCATCCGGCACCCGTGCCGAGGCAGCTGGCACCCAATCTCCACATCATTATCTTTTTTCTCCTTAATCTGCCCTCCAACGTTTATCCCCGCCTACACCAGCTTTGCCATGCAAATAGTATTGCTGAAAGTTTTACTTTTTTTGATATAAAATTCAAACTTTAATCGAAATGCAAAAAAGGGTGAAAAGTGAGAGCACGAACACCGGATGAGTTGGCCTCACACTTCTCGATGCCGAATGAGTATTCCGGGCCAAACAAAGCGATCTGCCTTGCTTCGCTACTTTTTGGATTATGTTCGCCGAGGTGCATTGAGTATTGTATGCCTATGAATGCGTGTGATTAAACAAATGTGCCAGTCTTAAACTTTTGTCTGTTTACACTAATAGAAACTGACTAACTGGAGCAAACTTGAGTTTGTGCTAGTGTAATTACGAATTGACACTTGCCCGTGTGCTTGTGCATGTGTGGCCAGTGGTGGTGGTGGGAGGAGTGAGGCAAGAAGAGACTAACTGACACCATCCACACCAAATGGAGACAAATGATGCCACTAACAGCAGCAAACGGTCAATTAAGTCACACACGCAACGTGATCCAGTTAAGACAAAGCTGGACATGAGATCACAATCCCGCCATCCAGTCGATCTGTCTTTTTGGCAAAAATGTACTGCCAAAGAGCTTGAAGCTAGCACACAGGCAGACATATCTAATTAAAACAATCGGTGACATCGAGCACCACACCACCCACCAAACACCCGCCTGGGCTTGACTTGACAAACGATGCTAAGTAAGCTTACTAGTCGCTCAATCTAGGCGAAGAAGGCTCACACAGTTCGACAGTACCACCCTTGCCAATCAAGCAACTAATTGTGTTTGGTGCGCCCACAAACTCGATTTATCATCGATGGCACAGCATCGATTGGATGGCTTCGATCTGACGAACGGTACTATTCGCTAGAAGCTTCTTGGTGTGCACCCGAAATGATCCCATTTGGCGTGAGCTCACAATCAGTGTTTGTGTGATTAAACTTTAAAACTTTGCAACAAACAAGCAAGACAATGGGCAAACGAAGCCAAATAGCAAGTGGCGAGCAAATTGGATTGTTATTTAAATTAGATTGGCGCCTCAGAGTCACGGGTGCGCGCGACTATAGGTTCTTGGCCGAACCTAGTGTCGCTCTGATGAATAAATCATCCGAGGAGAGGCAAGCCGAATAAATTATTTAAATTGTCGCGCACACCACCATCGCGATCGGAGGAAACAAGTTAGCTGTGGCGAGGCAACTAGGTACCGCCAAACTACCACTGGGCACATCACTACATTACATCAAACACAATTAAGCTAAAGGTAAGCAGCTCTACCAGTGCCTTGGTTTTCTCCCTTCCTCAGCTACTCGAGGGTCTTATCGAATTTTAATTCACGTTTATATATCTTGCGAACATACCCGATTAACGCCACTCCAAGCTGAGTTAGCACTCTGAATTAGGCTCGTCAAGTACAAGCACCAAACCGCATCAATAACATAAATGATATTTTGATTGTAAAATTAATAATAAAAAATGAATAATAATTTTTTAAACATGTGGCAAGGTGGAGTGTATGAAAAGAAAATTATTGAATATACAATGTACAATAATGTAAAAAATCAAACCACCAAGGGAGAAATGGGGCGGCAAGCTAGACAAATGACGGTTTTGTAAATGGCATCCATAATAAAACCGCTCGATGTGGATTCGGCAACCCGACAACTAATGAGCGATATATTAATTAATCGGGCTGGCTAAGCGAGCCGTCACGCGGCAAAGCATGTATCGATTAGATGAAACAACGAGCGGGCCTCAGCCAAACTGGGCTCCAATTAGACCCCATCGCGATTTTGTGCAAATCGATCGCGCGTTTGTTTACAAATCACGTACAACCACGACTGGCGTTGATTCTCTCTCTCCCAGCAACAGCAATAAGCATTCGCACCTTTGAGAGTCTTCGTTAGAATTGCAGTGAATTTGGCGGGCGATGAGCCGGTTGAGTGAAGCTGTCTCGTAAGGATCTAGCAGCATGGTGACTTGAAGCACAATTAGAAACGAATAACGATTGTGACGAGCAACTTGCTTGTGGTGGTTTGCAACCAACCACAGAGCCTGGCGCCAAATGCAAACAAACAAGATCAATTCAAATATTTGATGTTGGCATGTGACAGAATGGCACGGAACAAGACCCTATGTGAGTGGGTGGTGGGGATGCACTGGATTATTCAGCGCCAATTAACGAGGCTCTAATGAATCGACAAGCCAGCACCGGCAAAACACAACCACCACGCGGACCTTGGTGTGGTATATAGCGGGCTAAGAGCGACCAGTGCCGATGACAGGCAGACACCAACTGTTTGGCCGGTCAAACACGACCAACATTGCTAAGCAAACCGAGTGTTTTTATAGCCCAAAAAGCTCGGCGGGTCGGGTGCGCATGGCCATTCTTGCCAATGCCACCAATCACAGACTACACGGGTAGAATGCAAGCGCATTGCTATCCTTCACTACCTTAATACTTGACAAAAGATGCTTTAATGAAATTACATTTTCATATAATTTGTTTTTCAGTAAAAAATATTTCTCCTTAAGCCTTGCCCTTGTTGGCCAACCGCTTGTCTCGCTCTTCAGCAACAGTCAATCGAAGACCACGGCCACGCGGCAAGGAAACGTGTGGGGCAGTTCCTTTGCCAATGACGAATATGTACGCCGATCGAGTGGCAAACGTGTGGCCCAGCGAGTCCTTTACGTGGATGATGTCGAAGCTACCCACGTGACGCTCTCGAGAAGTGATGATGCCGACACGGCCCAAATTGTGCCCACCAGTCACCATGCACAGATTGCCAGTTTGGAACTTGATGAAGTCGATGATCTTGCCAGATAAGATATCGTACCGGATGGTGTCGTTCACCTTGATCAACGGGTCCGGGTAGCGAATAGTGCGACCATCGTGTGTCACCAAATATGGGATGCCCTTTGGGCCAGTGGCCACCTTTTTCACACGGCACAGCTTGTACTGAGAATACAAGACATACAAATTAGACTTGAACCAAACTATGCTCAACATTGACTACCTTGGCCTCCTCGGGAGTGATCTTGTGCAGAATGTATCTACCTTTGACGTCGTACAACAGACGGAAAAAGTCGCCAGTACGTTCAATCGAAACAACATCTAAGATAGGGAAAGAAAAAGATTGTTAGGGCTCTGGGTATGCCTGAGTTTTAAAAGAACAAGAAAAAACAAGCGACCAATTTCACGCTAATTTATCTTGGCCATTATTTGAACTCAATCATTATTAGGAGAAATGCATTAAGTCTTCGATGTATGGCCAATATAAAATAATTACTAAAAAATTAAAAAATTTGAACTTACCCATGAAGCCAGCCGGAAAAGTGACGTCGGTGCGAACCTTGCCGTCCACCTTGATGGTACGCTGCATGACGATCTTGGTGACTTCATCGCGAGTCAAGGCATACTTGAGACGGTTACGAAGCATCACCACCAGTGGCAACGACTCGCGCAACTTGTGGGGACCGCACGATGGCCGGGGTGCGTACACACCACCGAGCTTGTCCAACATCCATGATTTGGGCGCATTCAAACGCTTCAAGTGCTTCTTTGGACCACGAGCCTGGTAAAATAAGGTAAGGTGAGTCAAATATCAGACTTGAAGTGAGGGAATACCATGGTGTAGAGGTGAAATCGAGGATATACCGGGACAAGCTGAAAAACACAAGTCGCTGGCACACACCGAGGCAGCAGAAAAGACAGAAAGGAAGCATGCGTTGGCTACACAAACTTCCCTCGCACTTTCCACAGAGGGCGTTACGCACTGTTCTCGTGCTTTGTAATTGGAATTTCTATAAAACCTTTTATTTTGTTTTTTAATTTAATAATATATTTTGATTTTCCAAAAAGTTAGGCATACTATAATTATTACGCATTTAACAATAATAACTCAAAATTTAAAAAATATTAATTTTTTTAAAGTAAAGCAATAAATGTGCTTACTGTCCACAGAGAGTGTGACAACATGTGATTGATGAAGAACCGAATGCACAGCCGATTTTTTTGTAAATATAACAAATTTTGTAAAAACCGCGAACTTTGAACTTATAATAGCGATTGGCCTAAATTTTATTGTAAAATGTCAACTTCTATTGGTGAAGGAGGCGATGAACCCATAAAGGTGATAAATGTTGGGTCACGCAAGAGCAAATTGGCATTGATCCAAACACAGATGGTCATTGACGATCTGAAACGGCATCACCCTGACATAGAGTTTGTTGTGAAAACCTTTGACACAACAGGTGATAATATTTTGGATAAACCGTTATCTGAAATTGGCAACAAGGCATTGTTCACGCGAGAACTTGAGAAGGAGTTAATAGCGGGCAACATTGATATAATCGTGCATTCTCTAAAGGACCTTCCAACCACTCTGCCAGAGCATTGCTGCATCGGAGCAATCACCAGGTACTTTATCATTTGTATCAACCTAGTTTAACCATGGAATGTTTTCTAGACGCGAAGATTCAAGTGATTCGCTTGTCTTTCGGCATGATTTGGCAGCGTTAGCCAAGCAAGTTCCCAGTGATCCCAGCCAAATAGTTAGATTTTTCGCACAACACGGTATCAAAACATTCGGCACTTCATCGTTGCGTCGCATTGCCCAACTCAAGTCCTTGTCTGCAGATTTGGTAACACGGGATGTGCGTGGCAATCTCAATACTCGACTAGCAAAGTTGGATGACCAAGCCGCGCATGGTTTTGATGCTTTAATTCTGGCTACGGCGGGACTCAAACGGGGTGGATTTGAGTCACGTATCAGTCACCGACTTGGATGGTACCACGCCGTATCACAAGGCGCACTAGGCATCGAGTGTCGCATTGAAGATGTCAAGTTGCGGGGGACAATACTGGCCAGCTTGGTGGATGGACGCACTGCACTGGAGTGCACTGCCGAGCGAGTGTTGCTCAAAGAACTCGAGGGTGGGTGCTCGGTGCCCATTGGTGTTCGTTCCAAGTGGACTGGCACCGCACGACTCCAGCTCCAAGCGATTGTCCTCAGTGTGGATGGCACTCGACAGATTGAAGCCACCGAAGATGAGGATCTCGATGCGCCCAGTCCGAGTGACCACCCATTGAGCATGCATCACTACACCGATGTGCTACTGCCCGCACCAGACTCCAACTTTGCACACCGATTGACCAACTGTGTGCGAATGGCACAACGCTTAGCACAGACCATGATCGAGCTTGGTGTGAAACAATTATTGAATTCCAAGTAGAAAACAAATCACGTGTGATATTTTGTACATTTTCACAATTATTCCAGATGTGAATCACAATTCGAACTTTAATGATGTTTGTGTGCAATTCGTAGATGAAAAAATATGTTAGTTAAACTCGACTTCCATCGGGGAAATCTCGTTCACTTTGACATTGTTGCTGCTGAGTACTGACTCGTAGAGGTGCTTGAGCTCGGGTGCCGTTTTAATGAAGTTGATCAAGTCCTGTGCGTAGACATTCTTATCTAAAAAATAGACAGAGGTGAACAATGGAGTGATTAAGGAGATTGGAGACTGACCAGCATCACGGATGTGGTAGATGGCGACAAATGCCCGGATGGCTGATCTCTTCAGCTCTTCTTGTTTTTCATACTCTTGTTTCACAGCATTCGCCTTCAATCTTGCCTGAAGTGTCTCCTTTAGCACACAGACAATACTATCCAAACCTATTAACAAACATAGTAAATATTTTACAACAATGCTATAAAACCAAAAAACTCACGTTGCAAAATGGCCGATGGGGAAAGATCAGCCAGTCGAATCAGAATAAGGTATGTGAGCATCTTGATATCATATGTATCTTTGAGACCGTGCTCAACATTCTTAAGAAATTCAAAAACTTCAATCTTATCGAGACAAGAGTCAAGTAAAGTATACATGCACTCAAAGACAGACTTGCGGAGATCAAGTGCATCATCCACTGTGTGTTTAAAGGGTCCCATCTCCACTTCACGCACGTACTCGGGCTATAAGTAAAAAAATCAAAATCAAATAGTGTTTTCTTATGTAAACCTTAAGTGAAACAACTTACTCTGACTTTGGTTTCCGTGTACAACATAGGCAGAATGATATCAAAATAGTCTCGAAGAAGCGCTGGTTTGTTGTGTGCTGTCGAGTTGAGTGTGATAAATGCTGCTCTGCGCACATTTATGTCTGCATCTTGAAGTGAAAGAAGAAACTTGCTAAGAAGCTCCTTTAGGAGTTGATCGCTCTGAGGACTACTGTCCACAATGGTAAAGCGAATAGCAGTGATGATGGTGTCACGCACAGATACATTGTCCGAGGTGATGTGAGCGAACATCTCAGGTAGTAAGGCGGTCGGATTGAGTCGAGTCATCTTGCCGAGACACTCAGCAACTACGTAACGAGTGCCTTCTTCTTCACAACGTGAGTGTTGAATCAACATGTCCCAAATGGAGGGTAGATGCGATTCTAGGTGTTGAATCTTGCTTGAGTCGCCGGCAGTGTAAACAATAATCTCCTTCAATGCGTTCAGCAACAGGTACTGTCGCTTCTGACCTTGTGAAGTTTCAGACAATACGAAGGGAAGATAGATTTCAAGATTTCCCACACTCACGCTTCCTAAACACACCGAAGCTGCCGACTTGACATCTTCGTGGTTCGAGTTGAACGATTGAGTTATAGCCTGTTTCAGTTCGGTTTGCATCGAGTCAAGACTAATCACTTTGCCAATCTCAGCTATGGTGAGCAGTGAGTATAGTTGAACCGATTCAGGTGTCGCGTTAGGCACCGTTGCTGGGTTGAGAATTTGCTGAATCAAGTTAGAGACAGTAGAGAGAGCGTACTTTTCATTTAGTAGTGAAATGGCGGCAATACACTTTGAAATCGAATGGTAGGCTTGCTTGTGCAAAGGAGGATTAAGGTTTGGCTGAAAGATGGGCTGAGTGAGACGAGCAATCAACTCATTATAGTCCAAACCGGGAAAAGAACTTTGCACAATGGCACGGAAAAAGTCCAGCATAGCTAGCTGAGTTCCACCTTGCAACAGTGGTGAACGAATCAAAACCAAAGCTTCGGGCAATATATTTTGTGGTATAATAGCGAGGAAAGCTTTGTGAGATAGAATCATCGAAGTGAGGGTACTCAAAGCCAATTGAGATATATAAAGATCGTTTTCTGAGATGAGGGGGACCATTTGTGTCACTATTATTTCATTAATTTCAGGTGTCAAGTAATCGTCTATACAAGAAAATATACAAAACCAGGTTAAATTAAATTATTTATATATCAATACAAACTATAACTCACTGTAATTTTCACACATTTTAACCAGTAAAGCCAAAGTGCTTGTCTTGACAGCTCGCTTGTTAAGCTTGAGATATTGAGCTAATACCGTGAATGCTTCGGGAAATAAAGGTGTCAAGTTGAGTGGTTTCTTAAAAGTTGCACTAAAGCATAAGTGAATTGAATATTATTACGAAATCATTTTAGAAAATCAAACTCACCTGATAATCTTTATAAGAGCCTTGACACAAGTTAGTCTTGTTACTTCATTTTTCAACCTTTCCAAAAAGACAGCAAATGTTTGATAAAGGCTTTCATTAGAGAGCGAATCACCGAAAGTGCAAATGAGCTGTGCCATGCAGTTGATAGCGCGCTCTTTCACTTCTAGATCGATATCTGACGCGTTTAGCTTGTCATAAGTCATAGGATAAATCACAGCAACGTATTGCTGTTTATCCGTTTCACTTCCAATAAAGTTATCCAACGAGGGTCGAATCACTTGGATCAAATGAGTAAGCACATAGAGTGCTTCAGAAGATATCTTGTAGAATGAATCTGTAACAGCCTTCTTAATCTCAGTTATCAGTGCATTAAAATAGTTTTTAAACACAAGAGGATCGTGACTTGTGAAGAGCACGTTCAAAAATGCCAATGCTTCAATCTTCATGCTCGAGGAAGAATTGTTACTATTGAGGGAGTAGAAAATGCCGGGAATGATGTTGTTAAGAAAATTCTTCTTTTCATCACTCGGGTTAGTGGGATCGGCCAATGCGTTAGGCAAAATGTTGACCAGCTCGCTGAGCAATGCAAAACAACTCTGTCGAGTTTTCATGCTTTTCTCCTTGAGTTGTCGTTCGAGAGCACGAATAATCTTGGGCACTTGTTCGCGCAAGATCGAGATGAACCTTTCTTGCTTCTCCGGGTTACCTCCAATTGCGCGAGTTTGCTTCAACAAAGCGATGTATGTATTGAAAATGTCTACCTTGACATTCTCCTCGCGTTCTTCAATTTTTTGTTAATAAAAACCAAACAAATGTCATTTTAATTTGGCCAACTGTTTTGTTCCTTACCTTTAAATTGGGCAATGATAACAGGAGAAACAAGTTTGTAGAATTCGTCCAACAAGTCGAGCCGAGTGGTAATTACACTTTCGAGAGTTTTAGCCGCAGCCCGTCTCACCTTCCAACTCATGTCATCATCATCACTATAGTCATCATCGCTAGCATTATCCTCCTCGTTGTCGTTATCCATTTCCATATCTTCATCGTCATTTTCGTCATCATAGTTATAGTTGGGATCATATTGAACGTATTTCAAACAAAGACTAATAATCTATATATAGATAAAATAACATTATTTTATAATTGCAAAATTTTTCTAGCAATATCTTACACTTTGAATGTTAGGTGCAACCTCTTGAGGACAACGGCGAACAAAAACCTCGAAAAGCTGCAAGCAGGCTTCCTTTAATTCATCATCATTGGAATCAATTAGATTGTTGTTGAACGTAATGATAGTTTGAATTTTGTTTCCAATTCTGCTGCCAGAGTTCTTGCTTATAGAGATAAAGGAGTTGATGAAAATCTTGGCGTGAGAGGGACTGCATTTTTTCATTTCCAGCAAAAGAAAGTTGACAATTTGTTCGTAGTGTTCGTCATTGCAAGTGATGGTCATGTAGCCAAGACAGTTGATAGCACGCTTACTTACAGCGTGACGCGAATTGTTCAAGTGAGGCAAAAATACTTCGAGCATCTTGTTATGAAAGGTGGCCATCACTTGACCAAAGCGAACAAGTAAATCGCTAAATATGTCAAGCACTTCCATCTGGATTGATGGGTTTGACTGAAGAACGAAGATTCAAGTTAAATTTTATAACGACACACCGGATTTCCCTTGACAAATTACCTGAATGTCTATCGCGCTGAGCAAACGAGCGGTGATTTGCTTGCAAACTGTAGAAACCAAATTAGGCGTGTCGGTAGAAATCTCCGAGATGACAGTTTTGAGACCAATACTTGAAGTCTCTTTTAACACTTCATCGCTCGACAGGATGTTGTCACACAGAGTGTCGATGACAGTTAAAGCAAGTGCTTCTTTGATCTTGTTTATTAATGGACCCAAGCTAAACAGAAGAAATGTTAAAACAATATAAACCCCTTTTAAACTAACCATTTAACTGCTAAATTCTGCACTTCTGCATTAGAGTCTCGAAGCAGTTGAAGAAGTGTACGAACAACCTTCTTCTCGGCTTCATCGTCTAACTTGATAGAATCTTTTTGCAGTTCAGATAACAAATCGTTGGTGGCCATAAATCGAAAATCCTTGTCTTGTGAGGTCATCTAGAGAATAATTTTTTAAATAAAAACGCTGACTCGTTCTGAAGAATCTTCTTGACAACCATACCTTCTGTACCAAATTAGAAATTTGATATGCGTTTCCCGAGGCCATTTTGGCGATGACAGTAGGTGGTGGTGTGATGATACAAACAGTGGATTGTAGGAGAAAGGTAGAAAGAGGACTGAGAGGGGTGACAAGCAGTGAGACCAGATCGAGGTGCCAGGCCGGTATTCTAGGTTTAGCTACTCTGCTAAAAGCCGTACTTTTGCCGGACAGACAATGAACACACATCAACGCGCATACACACACACACACACACACGCAGAGACAGGCAAGCTCAGTGTCATCGGAGCTTCCACAAAGGACGTTCATTCAAGTAACTCTTCACCAGGCACCATATTTCTCTTGTCTGCTCTTTCCGCACTACAAGATGTATTATTTGAATTGTAATAAAAATTGTATTTTTGTTTCAAGTTTTGTTTTGTTTAATCTTGAAAATAAATCCAGATAAAACAAAGGGAGAACTAAATATTATATAAGAACAAAGTATTAATATTATAATATAGTTATATTAAATGAATTCACATAGAGAATTTTGCCGTACAGAATAAAATTTTTAAGGTAGTTTTGTACCTTTATATAATGTATATAGGCGCATCTAAATTTTGTTGTTAGTTTTTCAACCTCAGTGTAGCCAGTTTTATGTTTTTCTGTGAGTTTCAAATTTTGCTGACTCATTTAAATGCTTATTGCAATTCCTAATTTCAACTCTTTAGTTTTTGTATTATTAGTTTTAATTTAAAACGTAATAGACGTAATCTTATAAACGTAACAAAAAGCATTTAAATTAGATATATGTTCATGCTTCAAATTAAACTACACAATCGGCCCCATCTTTTAAACTCTCAAATCTCGATAATTCTTAGCCGTCGAGAGCTTGTTGATCAGCATTTGCACTTTAAACTTTATGGCAATCAAAGTAGCTCTTAAGAATGTGTATCAATGTTTTTAAAGACTTAGCGCTTTGCCTTGTTAGAACCTCGGCTCCTACAAAAATTGGTCGATCCTCCGACCTAGGTTTCACCTACTTTATGTGACCAAGCAGACTGGATTCGTTTCAATATATTAAGCAGAAGGTGAGCGGTCGCGCTTAGCTGACTACAATTGGAAATTTAAAACATTATGATGCAATTGTGATTGGAGACCAGACTTTATAGGACTCACTCTAAACCTGTAAAATAGGGATCGCAGGAAAAGCCAACCTTAAAAGAAAGTTTTTAGGAAAACGTTACTTTGATAGTGCTTTTTAGCAAGAAACTTCCCAGAAACTCTCCTAT
>DVQH01001095.1:0-14813 GCA_018231625.1 Papilio phestus | reverse complement strand
TCTCTCTCTCTTTCTCTCTCTCTTTCTCTCTCTCTCTTTCTCTCTCTCTCTTTCTTTCTCTCTCTCTTTCAGTGTCCCTTTCTTTTTCTCTCTCTCTTTCTCTCTCTCTCTCTCTCTCTCTCTCTCTCTTAGCAAGCGTGCAGTCACTCTCACTCTCGACTCGTCCCTCACCCGGACACACACACACCCGTTGCCCGTCAGTCCGTCCGTATATGATTCGACAGCAGCCACTATTCACTCTCATTTGCGAATCAACCACTGGAGGATTCGGTAGTAGTAGTGAAACAAACTCAGTGTGTCTCAGTGTGCACACCGTGACTCGGCAGCTTTGGCGCTGGGCACCTCCAACACAACCGCTATTGTCCACCGTCAACCATGCAACTCGTTTGACCACACACTGATTTGACAACTTAGATTGTTTTGTTATTTTTATTTTTTTTGGGTTATACCCGAAAAGTCCAGTCACCCGGTCACCGTCATCGTGATGGCCGTTCAGATGCCAAAGCCAAGAAGGACCTCGCTAGGGTCTGCCCTAAGCTCGGCATTTCTATGTCTATTGCTTGTTTCAGTGGCTCGTGCACAGTTTATTCACATCTTTGAAGTTCAAGATGAAAACCGTGCTCCCAAGTCAGATCTTTTTGACCCGTCTCAATACAAATATGTTTCGCCATCCCAGTTGCCCAAGCAAGCAAAACTGGCCACCGTAAAACCCGAGCCAAGCAGCATGCCATCCAATTCATCTCCAAGTCGCTCCAGTAATGTTTCGTCGAGAGATGAGATGCGAAACACAATGCGATCCAGTGGTTACGGCGAATCCGAGCGAGTTAAGTTGAACGAAATTGAGCGCCCAGGGACCTCCAACCGGCACCAAAACGCCTACTCAGCAGCGGAAGCAGCAGTCACTCGACCAGTTGTGAACACTACTCCTGCCAGTGTCACCTTTATGCAACCAATTAGTCGCATATTACCCAACATCAGCACAAACGAAATTCCAGAACAATTCGAAGCCGAACTGCGCAAACAAATTCGCATGCAACAGTCGGAGAATCGATATAGCCGCACTACGCCACTTAAAGTGTCCGCACAAAATCAACGACAATACGTGGTAAGTTAATTTATATTTTAAATTGAGCTTTAAATTGTTTTGCCTACGCATAAACCTTGAGAAAACAATTGTGTTTTGATTAAATTAATATAGTAAATTACTTCAACCTTTAGTTTTAAAATAAATTAGAAAGAACAATTCTATAAAAATAAATATAAAAGTAAAGTGGGATGCATTAGAAAAAAATGGTCACCCTTGATTACACGGGAAAAAGTAGTAGGTTGTATAATCTGTGAGTGTCATCTCCTGCGCTTCTTATCGGAAACAATCCCAATTGATCAGAAGTTACCTTTGAAGCGCCCGACAGACCAATGCCATTGCAAAGGTCGGTGTTGAATCAAATCAATGTGAAGTTGAAAGGGCAGTGAGAGTGAGCGATTCTGTGCCACTTGTGTGTAATGAAGAAGAGGGGCGCGATGAGTGGTGGGCGCGTCGGACGGCGTGCTGTGGGCACAATGCCACTGGCCCGAGAGTGAATGGCGAGACAGAATGGCTTGTGCGGGTGGTGTGTTCCGCGTTCTAACGTTGGCTTGTGATGGTGCGCGCTGGCTGCACGGTCATCGCGCGCTCATCAGTATTTGTCGCCAGCATCATAATTACGCAAATTGTCTCCAGTTCCTACACTGACCATTTGAGAGCGCGCCACTCTAACTATCTTATGTGTCACTGAGAGACTCGTCGGGAGGCGAAATGCGAAATCGAAAGCGATGCCAAGTGGCATAATGGCGTCTTGCTGGGAATGGCACCCGGCGCTCTTATCATTGCCAATCCGATCGCTGCCATCTAAATCATTTGCATTAGCTCAACTATTCAGGTCATTGAATGTTTTTTTAAATTCTTTTATTATTTTTGTCAATTTTCAATAATAGTTTTTGAATTAATTGTTAAAAAATTTATAATTTTTTATGCAATAGAAAAATATTATAAAATATATAATAATTTTATTACAGGTTCGAGTGCCAGCTCCATTTCAAGCTGGCCAGGCAAGCAACCTGCCTCAACAGCAACTTCCACCAAACTTGAGTCGTTACCAAGCGATTAACCAAGCAGCACAAAGCGTAGCGACACATCCCAATGCACAGTCAAGTTCAAGACTATCCACTCTCAACTCTGTTCTCAGCTCGCCAGGTGATTCGGGTATTCCTTCGAGTCTTCTCAACTCTTTCTTGCAGCGCACCCAAGGTAACACACCATCTCAATCCTCCAACGAGTTTGGTGAGATCGGACGTGTTATTTGATAGGTTATAATGCAATGTTTGATATTTTAGTGCCACATGCGCAACCACCGTACGCAGCCAACTTGACTCCTGCACAAGGACCTGCCCGGCAGTCGGCGCCACAGCCAACTGTGATTGCCACTGCACACCAGTCGGCCCCAACCGGTCGATCGGTGAGTGGTGCCAACGTGAATGCCATCAGCCTGTTGCAGCCACCGGTTACCAACAAAGAAAGTCTCACCGATGAAGACATTCGTCTTATTGAGGAACACAATCGCAAGGTTCGTCTTTTTCTCCAGCAACGCCAGTCTGAGCTTGCAGCCGAGCAAGATCGACTTCGACAACAAAAGGCTGCGGAAGAAACGGCTGCCAAGGCCCAACAAGAGGCTGCGGCGAGAGCTGCTGCAGCAGAACAGGAACGAATTCGTCAACTTCGCGCTGAACAAGAAGCAGCTGCGCGTGCTGCTGCCGAACAAGAACGGATTCGAAAACTTCGTGAACAACAAGAAATAGCGGCCAGAGCTGCAGCCGAACAAGAACGTATCCGACGTATCAAAGCTGAACAGGAAGCAGCAGCGCGTGCTATTGCTGAACAGGAACGTTTGAGAAAAATTCGTGCAGAACAAGAAGCAGCTGCTAAGGCTGCAGCTGAACAAGAACGAATTCAACGATTGCGAGCAGAGCAAGAAAGAATTCGTCGCATTCGAGAAGAACAAGAAGCAGCTGCACGAGCGGCTGCTGAGCAGGAACGTATTCGCAAGTTACGTGAACAGCAAGAAATTGCTGCTAGAGCTGCTGCAGAACAAGAAAGGATTCAAAGAATTAAGGCTGAACAGGAAGCTGCTGCCAAGGCTGCTGCTGAGCAAGAAAGAATTCGTAAACTTCGAGAAGAACAAGAAATGGCTTTGAGAGCTGCGGCCGAACAAGAGCGTTATCAGAAATATCGTGAAGAACAAGAACGTTTGCAAAAATTAAAAGCCGAACAAGAAGTTCTTGCAGAGCATGAAAGACTTAAGCAACTTCGAGCACAACAAGAAGCCGCCATTAGATTAGCCGAAGCAGAACGTGGTCGATTGGATCGTTTCCGTGCTGAACAGGAGATCGCTACGCTTCGAGTTAGATATCGTGGGCAAAACATTCCATTGTCAAACTTGAGTAGTCACGGTTTGTCTTACCAACCTGAAACCAATCTTGCTGTTGAAGACTCATTGGGAACAACCCGATCACAGACTGGAACCGAAGCGTCTCTTGTCGACGCTGCTCGACTACGTGCAGAGAAAGAAGCTTTAGCTGAACAAGAACGTTTGCTACGATTCCAGGCTAGCCAGCAAGCTTTAGCACAGCAACAGGCGGCTGAGCAAGCTAGATTGCGTCGATTGCGTGAGGAAGAGATGCTGAGAGCCGATGATGAGAGAATAGCCAGAGAGGCTCAAGCGAGAGATATCATGCGAGCTCGTGAAGAGCAAAACCGACTGATCCAAGCAGCTCGAAATGCTGCCACTAGAGCCACGCCATCCGCTTCTTACACTACTTACACTGATGAAGTGGAGAGATTAAGCAATTATTCGGTGCCAGAGTATCGGAGTCTGAACAACGTGCGTACCCCCGAACCAAGTTATCCGAGATCAAGCGAACTGACTGCAAGTCAGTCGATGCGTCCGCCTGCTATTACTGGAGACTATTTGCGACGTGCTAGTCCACCCGAGTCGCTCAATCACTACTCGGGTAACCACACCGCCTCGGCACTTCACACTTCAAGTCGCATTAGTTCAGCAGCGACCGCAACTGCCCCATCGGAAAGCACTACTTCACCACCCAACTTCAAGGCTGCTAAGATTAGTCTGCAAGAGCTACCGCCCGATCTTGACGCAGATGGTATTCCGGGTGTGGCAGGGCGCGACTACCCGACCCTGACCGAAATTCCCAAGACATCGTTCTCATGCGGTCGAATGCCACTCAATGGATACTATGCTGATACAGGTTTGTGACGACACCAGTAGTCATTGTTTTAGCCTCATTGAACTATTTCAATTAACATAATAGTCATTTCCTAAGTTTTTCCATTAAATAATATTGGTTTACAGAAACTGCCTGCCAAGTGGTTCACATGTGTCAGATGGGTGGTGTCCAAGATTCCTTCCTATGTCCAAACGGTACCATATGGAATCAAGAAAAGTTTGCCTGTCAGTGGTGGTATGAAGTAAGTGCTGTTACAGTATAAATAGTTTTCAACACCAGCTGACGCTTTTGTGGTTTAATTTAAGGTGAGCTGTGCCACTGCACCTTCGTTCTACGCGCTCAACAATAACCTCTACAAAGCCCGTGGTGATGGCAAGCCCGAGTCAGACCAGTCGACGCGTCAAGTCTAAATCAGCCAATCTCATCTTTTGCCACTCTCATCTCTTGTCTACACCTCATCCTTCATTCAATTCATTTCCCTATCAGCACAACTTCCGTTTAGTCCGTGATCACTGCTACCACTTTTTTATATATATATATTCACATAGCTCATATTGAACTTGATAATTTAAGTTTTTTGAGCTTTGACCGTTGATCCGGTTTCTGTATGTACCAACAGTGCATATTTTTTTCAAAACACAATTTATTAAAATTTAAAACGTTTCTCACTATTTGGAATGCATTAAAACTTATTTGGAATCGTTAAGTAATTAAAGTTAAATAATTTGGATTCATTATATTAAGTAATCTATAAAATTAGCATTATTCATCTGAGCAGTCGTAGACGGTAACAAGTTTGGTACACATCTTGCATTCAATTTGGCAGCAAAATTTAAACTGACAATCGCATTTTGCTTTCTTTAGTACGGTACGAGGTCGCATTCCACGACCACAACACACTGAATTGCAACTTGGTGATGGTGGCCAACTTTGCTGATTTTCTACATTTAAGGTATGGTTATGTCTAAAGACACATGAGACATTCTTTTGTGGAGATCGTTTGGTAAGCCGACAGTAGTTGACGGATGATTTTAAATAAACCAAATCACGGTTGCGTACCTCTTCGGTGATGTCATCGTTTCGGTTTGGATTTGGTTGGTTATATTGAAATTGCGTTAGATTCACTATGCCATTGATTAACTTTTGCGCTTTCTGAGATCCTGAACGTTTTTTATCTGAAAAACGTGCTTTATATTTGTCCATCATCCAGTTGTATGAAACAATTTTTGCCGTTTCATACCGCAGATAAAGATTTTGGGTAGTTTCACGAAAACTACTAATTTCATGCCAACATGTGCGAAATGTGCAGGCGCCACTGAAACCATGACACTGGCATCGTTTAATCACACTTTCCTTGATAGCCTGCAAAGTTTAGTTGTTGAGTTTAGTTTAGGTTTATTTCAGTTGAATACGATACTCACTCGGCGACCAACTTTATTGTTGTGCAAATTCAGAAGCGAATAAGGCGACATCTTGTTATGCTCAACCGAGTCAAGAAATCGTCTCGCTGTACTCGAACCAAATTGCACATTATGGCCACAAGTTTGCCACTTCCACTCCACATTTTGAGCATTATTTTTAGGAAGTTTGCCTTTGGGAGACACTTTGTCACACGTGCAATAAGGAAAGTTGCCTTTGGTGCATTCTTCACTCAACGCGTAAGTTACACCAGCAGAGAACAAAGCATATGCAAGTGAAGCTTCTTTGGTTCCTGTAATATATCAACAAGAACCATCGTTAGACAATTATTAAAAATTTTCAAATATTTAACATTTATATTATCAAAATTGCACAAAGCAATGTCAATGACTTTTTAAGAAAACTCTAGCTTATAAGGTGACAATTTAAGATAAGTTGGCTTATAACCCTACAATTTCAAAAAATTCAGCTTATAAGCGTTTATTTTCTAAAATGTCTGCTTATAAACTTATATGTTTAAATTGAAAGTCTATTACAATTGCTTGTCGTGCTTGAAGAAGATCAAAGCCCAAGAAAACGAACATTGTTACTGTGGATCGGCTAGGCAAACAATCAAACACCTATTGCTTGAATGCCCTCACTACTATTACAATCGATTTACTCTTTTCTCTCCCAATGTAAAGTTTAACACTCTTGTGCTTGACAATGTTTCATTTCACACTTTCAACAATTTTTGTAAACATATACATGGTGATCTATTATGTCATAAATCTTAGTTTCTCCTTTCACATTATATATCATTTTAATTATGTTATCTATGTTATATTTTATGGCTTGTTATAAATGTAAATTATTTTATAATCTTTTTTCTTTTGATACATAGTGCAAATATCCTATAGGATAGCGCACCGATCTAAATAAATTATTATTATTATTAAGTGCTTGTCGTGTTATAACCAGAAACGTGCTTAATTTTGGGTTAAAACCGGACAATATTTTTAACAGTGAAAACACTAGTGATTTGGGAGAATTAGATGAGCTCCGCGTGAGTGAGAGAGAGAAAAAGAAATTGCGTGTGAGAAATTATTATTATTTTTAATTATTATATCCTTATTATTATAATTTTTAAACATATTTAATTTTTGTAACACCGTTAATTGTAAATTAGACTAACACTGCTGCTGTAATATTTCCTAATGGAACATTGGCTTTTCCAATAAAACAAAACTAAACTAAATGTCAATAACTCTTAAACTATCTCGAAAAATTGTTTTATTGAATAGCAGTAGAAACAACAGCAAAACAAAGTTTTCCAGGCTCTCCTGGTTAAACCTATTAAAATTTTGTTTTAATTTATGCCTTAATTAATTTAGAAAAGTTGAAGAACACATATGTCAATATATTTATTCAGAATTTTTAACCAATTTTGTGTTGAGGCCCATTGAAAATAAAAATGAATTTCCAAGACTACGAGCCATAATTAATTATTCACTTACAGGTTAAAATATAAATTAAAAAAAGTAAAAAATCTATCTAACACTATCAATAGTTTTATATAATTGTATATTAATATTCAAAATACGATAAATATTAAATTTCAACAAAAATTTTAAATTTAATTTATAAACTTTATTGAATATATAAAATAAAATGAAAAATTTGTGTATTTTTATATTTTTTATTAACATTTAATTGAATCATATATTTATTAAGAATACGCAAAATGAAAAAGCGTTTTTATTGTTTTTTTAAAAATGTCAATGCAAAATGATAAATTACTACTATTTCAAAATATTCAAATTCAAAATCTCTTCAACAACAAACATTTTTTTTGATTTATGACTTTAAAAATTAATAAATTACCTTGTTTATTATTGAAAAATGAGTTTAATATTGATTTTGGTTTTTTTAAAAAAAGCATGTACGTATGTGTATAAAGGACATACCAATGACATCAGGGTCTTTGATGTCAACAAACAGCCGATTGAGTGATTGGTCAATCCACGTAGAGCAGTTCCAAGCGGCATGAACCTTGGCTTTGTAGTGAAAGAGTTGTTGGCATTCATTGAGGGCCAGTTGAATGCCGGCACTGACAACCGGCAGAATCTCCGGCGACTGCTCGCAAATTTTTAGCTGTTGCGTTGTCAGGTTGGGGATGCGGCGACAAATGAGACTTGCACTGACTAGTACCAAGCAGTGAAGACTGGTGACATCGGACAAACCAACGGATGCAAACAGTAGTTCATCAATGTAAAAAAAAGAGAAAAACCAATCAACATTTGGGTGCGAATGGGTAACTTTCTCTCTTTCTCTCCCTCTCTCTCCCCTCTCTCTCCCCTCTCTCTCACTTACTCAATTTAACTCTCTCTCTCTCATTCCTACTCTTTCTCTCTCTCACTCTTTCTCTTTCACCCTTTCTCTCTCTCATCCTCTCTTTCCTACTTTTCCTCTATCACTCTCTCTAATTCTTACTCTCTCTCTCTCTCTCTCTCTCTCTTATATACACAAATACTTGACGACAAAACATCAATTAGAAGAACCAATCAACATTTGGGTGCCAATGGATAACTTTCTCTCTCTTTCTTTCTCTCTCTTTTTTTCTCTCTCTCTCTTTCACCCTTTATTTCCTACTCTTTCTCTCTTACTCTGTATCTCTCTCTTTCCTACTTTCTCTCACTCTTTTTCTTTTTTTCTCGCTTTTTCCTACTCTTATATATTTAGAGAAGGGTAGAAATTTCTCTTTATCTCTCCCCTTTTTTACTCTCACTCTCTCTTTCTTTCTCTTTCCTACTCTCTCTCTCTCTCTCTCTCTCTCTATTTCCCTCTCTTTCTCTCTCAAATACTCGACGACAAAACATCAATTGCCTGTACACCGCACGCAAATTCGTGTTAGCAGTTTGCCTCTTTGGCTCTGCTGTCGACCAAACGCGGCGCTTATGTAACCCGGGTGATGTAATGCGAGCGTCGCGTGTCGGCAGCACACTGCCACCCGTTACTCGTACCCAACACCTGATGATTACACCTTTTCACACGTGTTCTTACACCTGACTCACGTGAGCAAACACATTGATATTTGTTGGCTCTTGGAATCTTAAACTTGTTTTTTATAATTAGACTAACTGGTAATCTGCCATAACATAATTATGCACAAATTCATATTGAATGCAAGAATTACAAATAATTTTACTTACATAATAATGAAAAAAGATAGCAATGAAATAACGCTTGATTTGGCGTAAAACATGGCTTTGGCTTGTATAAGTGGTTCCTGATGTGGTTGAAAAAAATCAAAGCTTGAACGTTTCAGTAAAGTGGTGGTAGGAAAATCCGAGCCAACTTAGATCTTGTTGTTTAAGTAGAGTTTAATGTAGATAGATGCAATATTCGACGTGATGGTGAATTGTCACTGGCTACCAAGGATGTTCACCTGAGATTGCCTGGAGACGACCACTGGTGACAATACTTAAGTGATGAGCAGCACCGTGCACCAAGTAAGTCGAGCACTTGTAAAGGACAGAGTGCAGAGTATTAGCGCGGTCGCACCGGGTTACCAACCTACCAGAGTGTCGCCTGGTGCCGTCGGTGGTAGTGCGCCAGTTGAGTGCTTGTCACCACTTGGCCAGGTGTAGGTCGATTAAGCTAATGGACCAGATCACACATGCCACGCTTACCGCGCTTGTATATTTAGAATTGACGTTTTTGCACAACACGATGCAATGGTGATCAAGGATAAAGCACAAATAGGTCCAGATTTGGTTGAACCAATTTGACGCAGCGAGTTTATTGATTGGATCAAATCGGTCTCGCTGTCCGAGAGTTGACCAAGTGTGAAGTGGTGCCACACCAAACACGGTTGGCGATGATGCGCACACTGATGTTTTCAAGTGATGGTGATTAATTGATATATCTGGCCTCGGTGTTGGCGAGCAATGTCTAAGGTGATGAGTCAAACAATAGCTGCCGATTGATCAGTGTAGGCAAATGCGGCCAGTGCGTCGACGGCCCAGTGGCAAAACGATGATGAATGGTCGATGCCAACAGTCGACTGGCGACGGGCTAGAGGTCAGCAGCGGCGTTTAGTACCGCGCACTCCTTCCATGCCCGACTTGGCTTGACCCTCTTGGGTTCGTGGCCACACAGACAAAGAGTGCACTGATAACGTGGTGGTGGTAGGATTTTATGTCTGCCCGTCGGTAGGTTGCATCGGCGCTGGGTTGGTAATGTCAAACGGCACCCATACTTGTACGCGCGCTGCAATGATGGTGAATGGTGCAGCGGTGTGTGCGACGCGCGCCCCAGTCGCAGCAACAGACAATGCACACCAAAGCACACCAAACGGGCTCTCGTGCCATACCACCCAACCAACCAACCTGATCACCAAAGCCTTACCACCACTACAAAGCCCGGTGGCTGGACTTGGCCAACGCTTCATCGGTGCACTAGTTAACTACACACATCCACGGTGTGTCTACTTCAAAAGTAGACCCAATGACCAGGTTATAAAAAATGAAATATGTCTCACATGTGGACGGAACGTGCGTGTCAACGCGTATTACGCGACCACTCCATGTCACTCACACGTACCATTTGTGAATCGACCTGACAGAATTGTCATTAATCTCCAATCAATAGCCAACGGTTGGTAGGACCTATTCCGCCCCCGCGGCACTTCCGTTAAGACACTAGAATCGTGTGACACACCAACTGACGTGCAACCACACTCGAAAACACACAGACACTGGTTGCAATAGGACAATCACGTAAAAGAACTCTTTTCACACACATGAGCTTGGTCCTCCAATAATCAAGCGAGATTTATCATACTTCATAAAAATAATAACGTCATACCCGGCGTAACATTTCCCGAATTACAATTAAAAACCAATTTATATTTAGTAACAATGTAACAATGTAACTTTTCATTTTTAGATGTTCGGGTAGATTACGTACAAGTTGCGCTCTGACTTGTGGCTCACCCAGTATTATTGAGGTCTACTACACGCTTCACTTGTCTAAATACCGATAAGATGAGCAATTGTTCGCATTAACACCCAAAGATTATCTTCACCGAAATAAAAATCGATTTGCCAGGAAAGAGGTCAAGTGTCACCAATGGATCAAATGACAATTAATTCACTGGCCTCAAAGTTGGTTGGCCTCAAAGTGCCGATGTGACATCTAGCCCTGGTGCTCTCGGCTAAATTCTTCACAATGACAAGCTTGGTTTAATCAATTCCGGTGCGCGCAACCGCCTCGATGACAGACACTCTGGCTTCGCTAATGTGAATCATCTCACTCACTCACTAGTAGTTGTACATTCATTGTCCCTATTTGTACACACACACCAGTCGTTCAAACAACATATTTGCCCAATCGATCTGTTATTCTTTTTTTCTCGATAATAATCGTTTATTTTCAATTGTAATATAATAGTGTTAAATTATTTACAGTTAATTGCTTTAATTAGGTCATCAGTATTAAGCCGAGTAAAATAATCGTAAAGATGATTTTTATTATCAAGGCCAAGCAAAGCGAGGCCGACGACTCTCTAAACTATTAGGAAAAATTTTTTTGTTGCAGTAACTTGCAGCCTTAGGATTTGAACATAGAAGTGTGATTTTGATCTCAATTTACTCATTTCAATCTAATCTGATACAATGGCTATATTAATTTTAAAAATTTTTATATCAAATTATTTAAATTAATTAAATCATCATTCTCCAATCTTGAAATAATAAAATTGACATCTGTTAGCAAAAAGTACTAAGTGCTATTGTAACTTGTTAAAATGTCATTCCGTTTTTGTTTATTTATTTTCATTTATCATACAAGAATTGAATTCATATGATACAATAATCAAATAAACGCTAATATGCCTTTAGGGCAAAAATTCCGTTTTTAATGCAAAATTACTGAAATTGTTATCGAACTAAGCAACAAAACCAAATATAGTGTTTTTATTTTAAAAATCTTATGTATATGATAACTCAGCCTCGACCATATCGCCGTGCATTGAGGCGATTACCTGGTTTAAATATATATAATTTTAATTATTAGTAAAGTATAGAATAATAATTTAATAATAAAAAATAATTTGGGTGCAAGAAGAATTCATAACAAAAATGTCATGGTGACCTTTTCTTGAAATAAAAACCAAAAAGCCATAGAAAAGAGAGCAGGTGGTGGTGAGGTCGGTTTGTTGTGACACATCTGACAAACCCCACTAACGTGTTTAGTATGTCACGAACATCGAGTTTCGGGAAATACCCTCACCAAAATGCATTAATAATATACAAGAATCAACTATAAAACATATCACCTTTGATTCAGTTACGACTCTACTAATCAACCCATTGTATTTTGGTTTTTATGATTCTACTATGAAACAATTATTTATAGAGTTGAGAGAAATAAGCTACTTTGTGGTTTAACTTTAACTGTTATTTTTTATTATTAATTTTATGGTAGGATATGCAAAAAGGACTTTGGTAAATAATTATTCACCAATTTGATCATATTCTTACCTGATTATGGACTTCCGGTTCAAATTTGGATAATAAGTATTTATTAAGCATACCTTTCGAGCTTATGAATTGGACTTTGAAAAGTAATCTGATAATCGCCATTTTTAGATAAAATCTAAATATCAGAAACTTTTTATTGATCAAAATGTAATCTATAGACATCAAACAATAAAATTATCAAACTATATATTAAATAATTTAAATAATCATCAAAGATTATAAACATACTGAAAAAATACGATTGTACTAATAAACTTCATCAACATTTTTACCAAATGACCTAATATAAAATAATGGCAGCAAAATGTGAGCACCTGTGTTTTACGCCAGTGCTACATAACTCAAAGGTAAAAGTTATGAAATTTAGCTTTTTACTGCGTCACGGAACTGGAATATTTTTTCGATTAATCTATGTTTATGATCCTGATTTTTTTAAAATATAAAATGAAATATTTAAACTACAATTAAAACAAATTGTCACAAAATTCTATACAAACAATGATATTCAAATATTAATAAACAATTCATTTCTTAATTAATAATAATATTAAGAATAATATTATTTTACAAATTTTTTATTTATAAACAAAATTCACAATTACAAAATATTTTACATAAATAATAATAAGTTAGGTAAATACTTTGTTAATTTTATTTTTCAATATTACATTTGATAAAACTTTGCAAAATATTTTTACATGTTTTATATATGTTATTACATGTCAAAATATATGTTTATTGGTTTGGTCTAGCTATTTCAACGCCACCTAGTCGTCTAACGACACATTAAAGCTGCCTGTTGTATGTCAAATATGTTACGAGTAAAACTATTTTATTTATTCGTGTGAATAAATAATATACAGATATTAAATTAAATTAGTTTACATTTAAAAAAATAAATTTAAAATTTTTTTAAATTGTGCACTCTTAATTGCTTTTTGAAATAGTTAATAAAAATAAATTTAAATTTAAACATATGTTATAATAGTAATTAAATTTTATACTATTATTTCTACATATTTGTTTTAATTTTAAATTTCAATTTTTAAACAAAATTATAATACTCGAAACAGTAATGTCACAAATTTTAAAATAACTTTCTATCAAATTTATTGGCTGATTAAGATGTGTGGCGAATTATACCATAATCGAATGTACAGTTTCCAAGTGTAAAGAAAACTAAATAACCGAAAATATTCTGGAATTTTTAAATCAGTCAATTGATTAAATTAATAATGCGTGTGGAACGTGCTATTTGAATGCCATTCAAAAACAGCGTTACTCTCTTGTGGTTTCCGCTTCTTTGTTTGTGTCAATGCAATCATTGGTCGAGTCTATCGCTTTGCTGCGCGTCCACTTAGCAATTGACTGTCCTAGTCTGACTGTATGCGACAGTAGTCTTACTTTTCCTCACTCTCACTCGGTGAACGCTAGAAAAGCTTCGGATCAAAGTGCACCACTGGTCGTCTTTGGAGGGAGTGTAAGCTCAGTGTGCAGAGTGAGTGTTTGCTGCTTTGGGTACGTGGTGTGTGCTTCTTCCTCCGTGTGCTGTCCTGGCCGTGGCACTCTTTAGCATAGCTTGCGCAGTTGGACTGTCACACTCGTCAAGCAAGATGCCATTTGGTGCCTCTCCCTTCTCTTGGACGGCCGACAACTGCGTCACACTGCGCGGCACTGTATGTGCCACCGAACCAACCGCCACTTGGTGTCTCCTTTGTCTCCCTGAAGGGTCTCAAACAACGTCGCATTGCGCTTCAAACCAACCGCCATTTTGTGCTTCACCCATCTCTCGGACGGACCTCAAGAACCGAGTTACACTGTGTACTTGAACTAATTGTTACTTGATTTTTCATCGATTTCTCGGACGGACCTCGACAATTGCGTCACACTGCGGCACAGTCTGTGCCTTTGAACCAACCGCCACTTGGTGTCTTCTTTGTCTTCCAGACGGGTCGTAAACGACGTCACACTGCCCCCCAAACCTATCGTCACTTGGTGCTTCACTCATCTCTCGGGCGGATTTCGAGAACCACGTCACACTGTTTTCTTGAATCAATTGTCACTTAATTTTTCATCGATCTCTCGGACGGACATTGAGAACTGCGTCACACTGCGCCTCAAAACAACCATCACTTAGTGCTACTCTTATCTCTCGGACGGACCTCGAGAACCGCGTCATACTGTAACACCAAACCAATCGCGACTTGATGCTTCACCGATCTTCCTTACTGACCTCGAGAACCGCGTCATACTGTGTTTGTGAACTAATTGTCATTTAGTGTTTTACGGATTTTCCAGACTAATCTCAAGAACCACGTCACACACTGCGCTCTCATACCAGCCACTATTTTGTCGAGCCAAAGTATGTATTTTAATAATCCAACTTTACTTATGATTAAATCAGTAAAAATTCAATGTTTTAATCACATGATTTTTTCATAATGAGTTTAATTAGTATACATTTTATCCTTGATTGTCTTAAATTTAATTCTACAAATAACTAAAAATCTACTATTTTAAATATGCTTGCTAACAATCAGGGTTGTTAACGGAGGTCCGGGTGAAAATTGTTCTAAAGCACAGTGAAAG
>DVQH01001094.1:0-14828 GCA_018231625.1 Papilio phestus | reverse complement strand
ATAAATTTTATATAAAAAATTATTAAAGGCAAAAGTTTGGCAAATTATTTAAAATGTATAACGTTTTTTGTTGTTCACACAGAAAACTCTAATCCAGTATACCAAATTATAAAATTATGCACTTTTTACTAAAAATGCATTAATTTTGGTAAAGAAAAGTGTAGTTTGTTGCGTATTAATTAATCTGAAAATCCAAGCTTATAGTAGACATTCAAAATGTCATATGTGCAAAATTTTCAAGTTGTTCTGCAAATTATCGGACCAACCTGCAAGCACCATAGGGTCAAAATTCGCGAATTATTGGAAATTTCATTGTCTAACCTACTGTTTATGGTAAAATAATCACCGCGAATTGCGAATTAAAGGAATTATCGGCACTTTTGTATAGAAATGTTAGAAGGAAGCTCCAATACCAACGCGAATTACGAATTAAAGGCACTTGATTACAGGCATTTTACTGTATATGTAAAATTATACTAATGCTAAAGTTTTATATAATAAAAAACGCTATAGACCAACAAGAGTGGAGCCTCGAGGGAAACAACCCGAAGCGAGACGCTTCTCCACCGGCTCGACACGGCCACTCAGCGGTTGTCTTCCAGGATGCCATGTTTGTCTACGGGGGCATGAATAACCTTCAAGTGTGCGGCGACTTCTGGTCTTGGAGCTTCAGTGAGTGTTGACTTTTTTATGACTTGTATTTTTTCTAATAATTTCGATGTCATAGAAAACCGACAGTGGAATCGGATCAAGATGAGCCGTGCTAATCCGGGTGAGGTGGCTTACCACAGTGCCATTGTGGTGCTCGACTCCATGTTTCTCTACGGTGGCGAGCAGGGCAATGGACAGAACACCAACCAGTTGTGGCGATTTCGATTTGGTAACAAACCCTTTCACTTGGATCTCATTTTCTAATCAATTATTATTTGAGTAGCATCTCAAACGTGGGAACACATGACGGTGGAAGGAATTGTGCCTGCTATTCGAACTCGTCACGTGGCTATTGGCAATCCCTTTCTTGCGATGTTTGAAAAAGAGACTACGACCAAGAAGGAAATGTGTGAAACGAGTTTCATTAGCCAACCGGAGTCGAGTCGAAACGCGAAGAAATCAATCTCGATGTGCTTTGACGATAGTGGCCAGTCGTCTTCGGTGGTTTCACCGCCCAACGAGTTCAAACCTAAGTCAAAGGTGATTAAGAAATCCAGCTCCTTCAAGATGACTCGACAAACACAGACCGATGAGTGCTTTGAGGTGAAAAGCAAGCTCGAAGATATCGAGAATAACCAGAACGTGGCAAACCAATCGGTCGAAGTAGGACAGAAACCTCTGGTACGAATGCGACCTCGTCGTCCGCTGCTGCAGAAACAGAGGCCCTATTCGGACTTTTACGCGATTGGTACTATTCAAGACGAGTCTCCGGAGAAGCAGTTTAAGCGACGTTCGGTTCAAGAATCCATGTCATACTACTCGTTATGCTTTCCCACACCGCCTGCCACTCTCAAGCAACTAAATGACTCAACCTTGTCCCCGCCAAGTTCGCCACCGGCACGCCCAAAGGACTCGCCACCCAACTACGCCCAACTAGCCTTCAGTCCACCACCAGCTGGCCAAGCCAGTCAAGAAACTGCCGAGGAGGTGTTAGTGCGACGGCGCGAGAACTCTAGTCTCAAACGTCGTATGCGTCGGGCAAACCTCGAACTACGCGAGCTCAACAAGGCACTGTCATTTATGTCGAGCACTGACAGTGGTGATCACTACAACGCCTATTACTCGCTCACACTCGATATATCACCGGACTTTGAAAAAGAATTGAAGCTGGGCGGTGGACCAACGCTTACCTCACCTTCTCCGGAGATTAACCTATCGAGTGTTACCAACAGTCACTCGATGGAGGAACAGTACGGCTCAGCGGAGGAGATGGCTCACCTTGACCTTGATATTCTCGAAGACTACCTTGAGCCCGAAGAGATGCTTGAAGCAATCGTCACTGGAGGCGACTCGCTAAGCGATGAGATCAGTCCCACGCTCCACATGAAGACAATCCAAAAGACTCCGGGACATAGACTGCGCAAAAGCGTGCTCAACCAAACCAAGACCGAGTCGATCGCCTCGGTATCCCACTCCTCCTCGGGTTACCAATCTCTGGTGCTGTCCGACCAGTCCAACGGTCACTCGTTTGACTATTCCGACCACTCGATCTCGAGCTTCACCGAATCTGCCAAGTCAGAGGCAAAGACCAAGGTAGAGCAGTACGAGCTTAGGCCCCTCAACCACGTCCCGCCACCCGCCAAAGAGAAGAGTAAATCGAGCAAGCTTCGGTCGTCGCACTATAGTCGACTGCAGTCGCACTGGGAGCCCAACATCAAGGAGGTCATCGAAGAGGTGATTGTGCCTGGCTCGCCTGCACTACCTGTTGTGCCTGCTGTGAAACTCGAGTTGAGTTCCACCTCGGAGGAGGACTCGACAACCTCTGACCAGCGGCCAGTTGGTCCCAAGAAGAAACCCTTCTTCCGTCGGACGCGCAAGGGAGTGCAACAACAGTGGCGACTTTGCATGTATCTCTTCGGTGGCAAGGAGGAAGGTGTCTCGCGAGGCGTTCTCAACAAACAATCCATCTCCATCTGGAAGTTTTACATCTAAACCAAGGTTCAACCCCCATCTCAAACAAACCCTTAGCGCACTCTCAAACTCTCTCTCTTTCTCTCTCACTTAAGCACTCCATCCTGCTCAAATTTCCTTCCATTTTTTGCACTTATTTGTACTTCCCATTCTAATAAATTATTTAAATAAAGAAAACCAAATTATGTTTGCATTTTTATTATTCTATGGTTTTTAATTAGTTTTTAACACTCAGTTGAGTTTTAGGGGTCACTTTCGATTTATACCTTGTAAGGCATTTTTTGACAATTTTTTTAAATATTAAAATCCTTGAAAAAAATTTGCATTTTTATAGTTCTTAAAAATTTGTTGAATTTTTAAATAAAAAATAATTAATGTCTAAGTTTTCAAGCCATAAAATACTTTCTAAGGGCATACAAAACACATCTATCCGTGTGTTAAATATTAATATTTTTTTATTGAAATAATCAGTTTAACCGTTTAGTTTCGTAAAATAATAAAATGCTTAATATTTTAAACAGTTTCAAATTAAACTCGTTTAATATAGTCAAACTAATTTAAAAAATACTGATAATAAAAAATATACAGCATACAAAATAAAGAATGTTCAAATGTTCAATGTTCTAGTAAAAAAACGGACTGCCACCTAGGGACTCAAATTAAGACTAATTTTAACTCTATTGATTCGGGTTCAATCAGGTTCGGATCCCAGATTTTTTTTGTGTGACTTGCAAGTCATTCACACATGCAGATTTGCGAACATTAACCCCAAATAACACCATTATAATAAGACTTAAACAATCTTTAATTACTTGTAAACACAACATAACATAAACAAAGAGATAAGCAAGAAAGAAAACAGTAAAAAAACATTGCTGGTTGGGTTAATCAGTGTCGGGGTGGCGGTGGTGGTGGTGTGTGGGTGTTCAAACCCATTTTACATGATGATAAGTTAGAGTTAATCTCAATTATTATATATATAAAAGTGGAATGTCCAAGAAACAAAATCTAAGCAAGGGTGAAATCAAACTGAAATAGATTAAGAAAAAGTTATATGGCATGACTAGTATTTCGGTTGCCAGCCCTCAAAGACTAAACACAGATAGGAAAGAGTGAGATGAGAAGAGAAAAGAGAGAGAGAATGAGTTGATCACTGGGATGGTCGGCGTGATGACTCGGTTTTGTGTTTGGGAGAGGCCACCGGTGAGGAGTGTTTGGGACCGTTAAAGTGATCGCTGGGCGAAGAGTTCGCTCGAGAGTTAGCTTTGCCGATGCTGCTCAGCACCAACTCTGGCAAGTGGTGGTCACGTGAGCCCTGCTGGAAAAAAGCGGGTGTCTGGTGGGCAAAGTGGTGACGCGACTCAAATGGCGCATCCTTCATCTCGGTCATCGAGGGCGTCGAGAAGAGTCGACGGACATTTTTACCACTGCGATGGAACGAACGGAATCGGTTTTCGGTGTTCGACTCAAGAGGAGTAAATCGAGATGTATCGACTGTTTCCTCCTTTTGATTCTCGTCTCGAGTGATGTCCATGTGAAAGGAGGACATCTCGTTCAAGAGTTCCCGAGTCTCGTTCAATTGGTACTCGAGTTGATCGTTTCGAATCGAGAACTGCTTCTTCTCCTTGGTCTCGCGCTTCAACTCGGCTCGCAGGTGGTCAAGATCGCGACTCTGCTCCGCATTCTTGCGAGCCTTCATCTTGAGCGTCTCGGTCAGTGCTTCATTTTCCCGTTTCAACTGTTGATGCGCCTCCTTGAGTGACTCGTACTCGGCCATCTCCATTTCAAACTTCATCTTCTCCGAGTCGAGCACCCGAATTCGTTGCATCTTCATCTCGACCACCACGTTAAGTGACTCCACCTCCTTCTCCAGATTGGAACACTTCTCCTTGAACTCGCGATACTTCTTATCCGCTTTCAGTGACTGCTCCAAGTGTTCGAGTCGAGCCAAGGCGGCACTCTTCGCCTCCTTCTCCTTGGCAGCCTCCTCAACCGTCTCGGCCAACTTGGCCTCCAATTGCTTCTTCTCGCCATCCAGTTGATCAAACTGACTCTTGATTTGCACTCTTTCCGCCTCAACCGATTCAATCTCGGCACGCAACTTGTTCGCGATTCGATTCGCCTCGGTTGCCTGTTGAGTCAAGGCATCAAGTTCGGTCTCTTTTTGGAATAGAGCCTCCTTGGCCAATTCTATCGAGGGGGAGAGAGAGGTAGAAAACAAAAAATCACGAATTAGCAATTAGACACCTGGAAAGAAGAGTCTGGGAGCTTACCGTAATCACGATTGAAATCGCAGCATTTGCGATGCAGAGCAGCGAGTTCGCTTCGCAAATGCGGTGTGTCCAGTGGTGAATACTATACAACACAAGGGAAGAGATAGAGAGAAACAGACAAAGTTAAAACCATTAGTCAGCAGAGTTTATATATAATTAAAATCGGCAACAAACAAAAAGTCAGAAAGAAGCACAGACACTAGAATAAACAAAAGATGAGGGACGCGTCTCAGCAAAAAAATAGTCCATCACCTTTATGAAACCACAACCACCACCCGGTGAGGTAAGGTAAAGTGGTGGTTGGTGGTAGAGGGAGAGAGAGAGAGAAGATTTAGCAATTGAAATCATTTACTCCATAACCATTATTCTTCTTTTCTCTTTCCATCTCTCTCTCTCTTTCTCTCTGCCTCCCTGATTCCACTAAAACGGCATCAGACCGAATCATCACAAACAGTAAGACAATGAATTTAAAAGTGTCACACACACACACACTGAAAGACATGAGCTACAATGTTGCAAAACGTCATCAAAGCATATAATGCATCAAGTGGCACCCTTCAGCGAGGAGATAACCAGCAGCAAGTCTGCGAGTTAACCCGTGCAAGGCTCTCTCCCACGCTTGCCACCTTGATGATGATGATGCTTTACATTTTTATATTATGACCATCAACATCCTCCCCCACTTCCTATGGCGTTACCTCAAATATATATACACACACACAATACAATACAACACAAGGCAAAATGTCTATATTTATTTTTATTAATAGAAATACACACACACACACACTCAGATACACATACAAACACTAAGTAGACTACTAAGTATCTTACGATTCAATTCAATTTGAGATGTGTGCCGGCACAAGTCGAAATGACCATCAATATGGAGTTTAAGTTAACATAATCTCGAAACAAACAAAAAGACTAACTAACCACAATCACCGCACACACAGAGACAGTTAAGATCTGATCAGACTAAAACAATGATAATTACAGTATGAAAAAACACAATCAATACTTAAAAAACAATAAAACAAACTTTCTATTTTTAGTAATTGAATCTTTCAAGAAATCACAAAAACAATACGATTTCATTTCCAATCTCTCTTCTACAACGTAATATTTTAATAACAATATCAAAATGGCCTCTTTTCTAAGATTAAATAATCTAAATATAAGTTTGTCTAAAAAACTAAAGATTCTCAATATATAATAAAAAGTGCAAAAAGATAAATAAAAGAGAAAAGCCTGGGTTAACGAGTGTGATCAAGAAGAAAAACCAGGACAATCCCATCGTAAAAAGACGTAAAAACATATAAAACTAAAACTTTAATACACACGTAAACAAAAACGTAAAATGGACTACTTTTGTTATTGTGTGTTGTTTATCAAAAAAAGAAGATCTAGGCGGAAAATCGATCAAACTCGAGAGAAAGCTTAGAAAGCTACTCCAGAGTTGAGGCAAGCATATAAAATGTGGTTCCGTCTCATCTCGATTCTCATCTGCATCACAAAGCTTCCTTCCATACACAAAACTCAATCTTTCTAAATTTAGCCAACGCTTTGGGCCGAGAGAATGCATTTCAATTTTCCAAGTAATAATAAAATTGAGACGTAACGCAAGCTTGCATAGATCTAGATTCTGTGAGTTAACGCACAAGAGCTGAGCTGGTGAGTGTTAACTCACTCAGTGGCACATCATTCAGACGACGCGATTCGGTTTAATTGTCCAGTCACGTTCGCTGAACACCACGCGTGAACGTGGGGACAATAGCTATGAGATATAGATAGGAGAGAGTAGGAGAGAGAGAGATGGAGAGAGAGAAAGAAAGAGAGTGAGAGAGAGAGATGGGTTAACGTCACTGGCCGGCCGGCCAATGGCACCTCACGCTTCGAATTGTCAACGAGAGCATCGCTCTTCCAGAATCGTTATAATCAAATCAAGAAGCAAAAAAGTGAATGACTTACCTCTTGAAGCATGAAAGCAAAGAGGGCCAGTATCGCCTCGTTCTGTCGCATCGAGTGTCGAAGATCATCCTCGAGAGCGTGAATGCGCTTCGACTTGGCGAGACACAGCTGCTCGTAATGTTGCAGCTGATTGGCCAAAGTAGGCTTGTTTGTGCTTGGCGAGCTAATCGATGACCGGCGTGATGATTGACCAGATCGAGAGCCGGGAGAGGCCACCGAGGAGAGAAGCGTGATGGTTGGTGAACGCTTTGCTCCACTTGCACTACTCTTGAGGCTACTGGAAATGGTCGACTTGGTGGCGGATGAGGTACTCGAGTTAGAAGCCACCGAAGAAGGTCGCTTAGGCTGTGCCGACGTGGCCAACCGAGAGGGAGTGATGATGGCCGTGGTGGTCTTCTTCAGGTAACTAGTGGTGGGTCTCGTGAAAGACTTGCCACCAGTAGGAACGGTGGTAGCTGTTGTGGTGTTGTTCTTTCTCGCTATTTATATGTGCGGAAACAGTGTCAAACAGTTAGAGGGTTTAAATCGTAATCAAACAGTGGAGAGGTGCTCTATTCGAATCAAGGGTAAAAGAAGAAAGGGTGAGGTGACTAAGCTCAATCGTAGAGGGTGTAGGTTGAGACTGGATGCGCAAAGTGAACTCGCTTGGTTGAACCGTCCGAAGAGGAGTCGGACGACGAGGAACCACTGGTGCGCAGTCGAAGAATACCTTGCAGTGGCCTAGGGGAGGGCCTCGGCAAAGTGAGCCGTTTTGGATCGATCACAGTGGCACAATCACAGGTGGGCTCGTCGTTGATGAAGCGCACCAAAACGCGCTTCGGACCCTCGCTAGGTGGACTTTGGGTCGGACTCGGCAATTCGATCTCTTTGCCCGAATCTGACGAGTCCGACGGGTTGGTATCTGAGCTCGTGTCGGAAGACGAATTCGAGGACAATGTGCCGTAGCCGAGATCGTCGTCGGTTGGGCGCTCCTCGGAGACTTTGGGTTCGGGTGGAGGAGCGGGTGGAAAAACCTCTTGCAAGACTAAAACTGAGTTGGCCCGTCTCCGGCGTCTTCGGTGCTGGCCATATGGCGAATCACAGGTATCAGTGAGGCGCTCCAAGCTAAGCCGACGCCTCGGCGACCGCAGAACAGGACTCTTGGCTAACTCATCGTTCTTGAAACAGAACAAACTGATAAGTGTGTTCAAAGCTCCCTTGGAAGTGATTCGACTCGACACACCAGAGGCGAGCAAGAAAGAAGAGGCGTCTTCGTAGGGTGACTGTCGGCGAAGCTTGACACCTGGCTCATTCTTGGGCACCTTGGGTGGGGAGGTTCGTTCATTATTGTTGTCATCTTTATGGTGAGGAGACGGACAGTCACTTCCTCTTGGCAATCGCCTCATCTTCCGGTGGTCGGAATCACGAGATCCGGTGCCATCGAGGTTACGATTCCACTTGATGTGCATGATAGGTGGAAGGTGGTGCGTGCGTGGGTGCGATCAGCCAAATGACTGGGCTGATCGACTGCCAGAATCGGGCTGGCAGCAGATCACCGCGACACTAATCGAACCCCTTCGGCGAATCGAGGCCACCAGCGAAGGGGAGATGGGGCAGAGTGTATGATTGTTTATCCACGCACAGTGACACAGACACACTGAGTGAGAGAAACGATATAGCTCTGTGCTAATAGTCACACTAAACAAGCAGATTGGGCGCGATGGTAGTCGAGTCCAGCCACTATCTGGCTAACTGGTATGGTGTGCTTGATCAATGCGCGATCACGAGCCAGTCGAACAATACTGACACTGGCACACCGACAAGTCGGGCTTGTGACACACGCTAGTCGGGATTGCCAGACCAACTGAGAGGCGAGAACGCCGATAGGAACCAACGACGAGGCGAGCAAAGAGGCAGCGAGAGAGTTGAAGGCGCCAGCGCGTGTGTAGAGTCGTGCGTGCGAGGCAGAGAGAGAGAGAGAGAGAGAGAGACAGACAGACCACGAGGAAAGGATTGAAGCAAACCAGCTGAGCGGTGATTCCAATTCAATCTCATTCAACACAAATGGTGCCACCGATAGAATAATTAAGTCACCAGGACATACACACCAGTCACACACAGAGAGCCAGAGTTCAACTTTAAAATCACTCAATTTAAAATCTTGTCTTCTTCTTTTTGACAAATAATTCTTCAGCCATTGAGATGCAAATTTGCGTGTTGAGCATAATAGTATGAAATTGAGGTAAACTTGAGCGGAGAAAATAGAGAAATAACAGGACATTTAAAAAATATGTTGGCAATCTACATGAGCTTTCAAATGCAAATGATCCTGATTCAGAAAATAAAACTAGACGCATTTATGTGACGATTGGCGTGTAAACGTGATTCGCATTGGTTCCAACAAGAGAAGAGGGAGATTCCCCGAAAAACTGTCTACAAAAACACTACTTTACATTCAAAATGCACACAACTTGTTGAATGTCTGTGTGTGTGTGTGTGTGTGTGTGTGTGTGTGTGTCTAAATGAATATATATGCCAGTGTGTTGAGTCGGCTTGATTGAGATGCAAATTAAACGCCATCTACGCAATCATCAAGGTAAAATCGCGGTCGATGGTCGTCATTGTCATCAATCAATTGATTAGCGATGCTAATTGCAAAGGTGTCTAATATAATGTGTTCAAAGTCGACAATAAATTAGTCCCGTGGCGTGGCTCAAATCATGTAAGACTACTACTACTACTACTTCTACTATTACTATTAATATAAGTTTTCACAACAGCGAAAAACAATAATAATTTACCACGCTTGTTGAATGTGTTTTGGGGAGGAGAAAAGTGAGAGAGAGAGAGTGAGAGAGAGAGAGAGAGAGAGACCAATTTGCATAAACGGATTCAATCAGATAGAGAAGATGCGTGAGTTTGAGTGTAGGATAATGTAGGATTTATATTTCTCTCTCACACTATATAAATCATAAATAAATTAAATATTAATAAATATTAGAGAAAAAATGTAAAGCTAAAGCTTCATTGTTCCAAGTTGCCCCAAACACATATAAAAAACAAAAAGGAAGTGAAGCAAGTATATAGAAAAGAAAATGAAAGTCAAACCAGACATCAGACCTCAGATCTTGGAGTGTCTATCTCAACTATGTAATTTGGAGGGAATTTCAAGAAAAGAAAGTCCCAAACAAAAATAAAGACAACAAAGCACAATGTGAAAGTCTGTGATCTTGTCGGAGAATATATAAACTCATAAATCACCGGGTTGAGTTGAATTTCGTAAACCCACAAAGAGAAACACTCTAGTGAAGAGTTTGAATGGCACGAAAAAGTAAAGAAACTTTAAGCAAAGGTATTGTCACACCGAATCAACAATTGCGTCTGGCATTGCATAATAGAGAGAGGTGGAATCGAAGGCCCTGCCGCCAGAGAGAAAAAGAAAGAGAGAGAGAGAGAGAGAGAAAGCGGTGAGTAGACAATTCCAACAACAAACAATTAGAGTAAATCAGACTCGACTCATCAACTAGACTCGACATTCACGTAACGCTCATTAATCAACGTACATAGATCGAAATCACGAAATCAAAATAGCATAAATTCAAGTTCAAAAAACAATCTACCTTTTTTCAACACGAAACGTTTTTTTCCTGCAACTCAAAACATCAAATGATCTAATTGAATCACTGAAAAAACAAAAGTTCAAAGTAATCAGTGTCAAAGTAGAGTGAACAAAAAAATTGATGAAAAATTATATATATGAGAGAGGAACGGATCGTGAGGTGGCAAAATCAGCTCAGAATCAACAGTTGAGTTTGGTTGTGTATGTGAGAGAGAGAGAGAGAGAGAATCATAAATCAAAGAAATGGAGAGAGAGGGAAAGAGAGATTGTGACAGTCACCAAGCCGACGGAGATCAATAGCAATATAAGCGATCTATCGGTCTATGACTTCGAAGAGAGTGCCATAAATCGGCCAGTGAACACAATAGAGGAGCGCGATCTTGGCCGAGTGTACATCACACTTCTGCGCAGTGTCATCGATCGAAGAAAATCATCATCATCATCATCGTCACCACAACCAACACACCACCACCATCATTGTGATCGTCAGATCGCCGCCAGGAAGCAAATGCTACACTGGCGGGGTGCGAGAAAACGCGCACGAGGTACACACCAAGCCAAGAAGAGAGAGAGAGAGAGAGAGAGAGAGAAAACAGAAGACAAAAATTGTGCTTGGTGTAAATCTGTCAGGTTTCGGTCGTCGGCTGGCACTGTTGTATCTAATTTTAGCACACCATAGAGATACCCAAAGAGTGTGAGAGGTGCCGAGAAAAAAAGCGTCGCGTTGATCCCCCCGGAAGTCAAACGTGAAATTGCCTTGAAAACACTGCGAAGCAGGTAAAGCACCAATTCGCACACAGATACACTCACACACATACAAACATAGACACACCGAGTGCACTCTCGATCCAAATCACACACACACCATGTGGCATACTGACTGACTAATTTGAAATATATATGAAAAAAGAGGATATCGTTTTTCACACCAAGCTGTGGGCGAAGAGAAGACGACGCACTGAAGCCAGTCAAGCTATAATGACGACCTTTCATTAGGTGAGCAATTAGCTTCACTCGGAGACGCGCGGCTAAGGTCAGAGAGGATTAACTCCTCTCTAAGAGGGGGATAACACGAGAAGAAATAGAGAGAGAGAGAGAGGGAAGTGAAGGAGGAGTTCCAAGAGTGCCAGTAATTATGCACAACACACACAACAAAGTTAGAGACTCGTTCCAGACAAGGCAAACTCGTGGTGGCATTGCCGTCAAGTGCCGTGGCACTCCAATCGAATGCACAAATCTAACACACCATCTTCTTAGCAATGGTAAAGAGACATACACATAACACGCTCAAGTGACATCTGGAAGTGCCAAAAGTGGATTGCCACTGTGTGAGCCACTTCACGCTACCCGCACTGTAGGTGGTAGCGGCTAGTGCCATCAATCAAACCAAGGAGAGAAAAGGAGAGAGAGAAAGAAATTAAAGAGATTTGTTGAAGAAATCTCCACTCGGATGAGCGTAGTTTATGCTTGCGCGTGCATTTAACTGATTTGACGCCAAAGAAAAACAAAGTGTAAGTATATTGGTATTAATAATAATAATATAAAAACGTGAGAAAGTCATCATGTGATAAAGAGCGGCGGTAGCCTTGATCAAGACAGGAGTGTGAAACAAAAAGAGAAAAAGTGTGTGAGATATATCGAGAACACACACACGCTAACTCGTGGATCGTATTGCTTGCCTTCAACTTGAAGCTCTACTGAGGGTAGATGATTAGAGACTAAAATAGAGAAAGTAAGAGAGAGAGAGAGAGAATGCCAACGTAAAACGTTTTCAGATTGCGTGTAGATGGAAAATCCACTTGACTAAATTTGCTGGCTCATCAAGAGCAAACAAAAAAATGTGTTGCATTTGCAGATCGAAAAAAGAGAGCGAGCATTAAAAAGTGCAAACTCGTTATAATTTTAAATTAATTTTTTAAATTTAGCTCAAAACATAAATATATATAAATAAAGTTAGTCTAAACACAAAAGATAAAGTGAAATCAAAACAAAACCAAAAAGGTCGAATTGGCAAAAAAATCCTCAAGTGCTACTGTGTGCGAGTGTGACAAGACAAGTGATGCAAATTGACACCTACTTGTCAAGCATAAACAAGAGTTAAACTCGAAAGCAACTAAAAAAGCAAGTCAAATTTAATGCTAAACTAGCTTAGGTTAAGCAACACTCAAGGAAACTTTGTTGAGTTGCGCGTTGGATGAACTCAAAATGTCAACATCGATTAGTATCGAGTTATAAAAACACTTAATCCGCACATACACAGTTTCACAGTAGCACAAGTATCACAAATGCGGAAAATTTTGTTCACACATCATAATGCGTTTTTGAATTTATAATCAAATTCAAATCAAAAAATCACAAATGTCGAATCAACAAGTGTCGATGATGGTGAAAGATATGCCTTTCATCAAAAGGACTAGCCCTTGTCGATGTTTTTTTCACTTTCACTCTCGTCGTGCTTTTCCACAAGTTGAACTCATCACACATTTGAGCACGTTGGCGCAGTCAAAAGTTAGTCTGTCAATCCAAACGGTACTCCATTCATATCTCAAACTTGATCAACATCAACATAGATCGAGATGACATGAGAGCGATTCACTCTTTCTAACTGCGTCAAACTCTACCTATGAGTGAGTGAAGCATAGAGACTATCTGCTAGGGGAGAGAGAGAGAGAAGTGCGATAGAGACCATCATCATCATCATCATCATTATAATCAACAAATTATGTAATGGCGTCTGTGTGTGCCGATAGTGACACGAAAGTCACATTTCTACTTATATATTTATACGTTAGTTAGATAATAATACACACACAGACAAAGACACAAGTCATTTTCGAGTAGAAAAAAGAAAGGTTGCCTCATCGATTTGAAGAAAAAAAGGAACAAACAATGCCGACCTTGGTGTGTGAGTTGGTGCGTTCAAATATAAATAATCGAGCAAAGAGAAGAACTATGTATATAATAATAAGTTATATAAAGTGTGTGTGTGTGTGCAAACACGTTCCAAAATAGCAGAACCGATTAAGACATGACAATCGATTAAAATTGATTGACAAATCTTGTTATATTATAAAACCGACAAAGGGTGAAAGTGGAATCACTTTCATTTCGTCCGACCGATGACAGATTGTCGGGTTGATCAAATGGCAATCAAGCTCACGCGATAAAGTGAGAAGAGAAGAGAAGCAGAAAGTGAGGAAAGAAGAAAACCGAGACAGATCGACACTCGAGTGTGGCTCGATGAGTTGGCGAGAGAGAGAGAGAGAGAAGGCACACGATCAAGCTAAAGTATCGGTAGTGTGTAAAGGTATTGGATGAATCAGAGCGCGACTTCCTAGTAGTCAGCACAAAAGCAACAGCTAACTCAGTAAAAGGTGGCCAAATAGAGTGCAAACTAGTGCACAAACATGAGATAGATGAGAGATGGCGAGATGGATCAAAGGTCAGCGTCACTTGACTTGACTCGTCTCCAATGATGATGAAGTCGATGACGATGAATCTGAATACAATGGAACGATGTGATGCTGTGTATGTGTGTGTGTAGTTGAAGCGCGCTTGGGACGTGGCTGAACTCGACCTATGCTTTCTCTCTCTCTCACTCACTCTCCTACACTAAACACTAGACTGGGCACAAATGATGCGTGATGCCAACTGGATCGAGAAGGGAACCTTTTAACATTGCAAACACACATACACACATCGATGCTTTCTCGTGAAAAGTTACGCCCCAAACAGCGGGAACCATGTCTACTAAAGCACATAGCACACAAACACACATCCTTGGATGCGGATCAACCGGTGTGAAATTTAACAATAAATAAAAAACAAAGCAACCTGAATGGGAACTGATTTTTAGAGAGAAACAACACAAGATTCCAATCCAAGGCTAAAATACCCGAATGATGAATCGAGAACAAGGCCTTGAACACACAAACACACACACACTTACAAATAAACTGACAGAGTTCAGAAATTCAGTAAAAATCTAAACAATCATACAAACAAACGAACTCAAAATTACTCGGAAGTAATGGAGAGAGTTGGGTTGTATGGTGTGTGTGTGTGTTGAAAGAAAATAGAAAGATTGCCCAACTTGATGCTGATGGTTGTAGTGTGGGAGAGTGAGAGTGCTAGATCGACTTCGAAGTGAGTGAGTGAATAAGTGAGTGAGTGAGTGTGGGTGAAGTTCACCACTGACAATCACCGGCCGGCGATCGACCGACAGTGAGATTCGACAGTAGTGTCGAGTGTGTGTGTGTGTGTGTGTGTGTTGAGTCATGTGATGACACTGAGGAACCGCGCACCCATTAGAGAGAGAGAGAGAGAGAACAAGAAAGAGTAGCACGCGATGTAAACAACACTGG
>DVQH01001093.1:0-14842 GCA_018231625.1 Papilio phestus | reverse complement strand
ATTTTTCAATACAAATTTATAACGAAGAAACGCAATTTTATTTACGCAAAAAACATTGGTGACCCCGACGTGATGATAAATACGTCCGATTAAGTTGAAAATTAATCGTCAAGAAGTATATTTCATCGCAACAAATCTACGCGACTTTGTGGAGTTGAAGGACGTCGTGGTCTACTCGTACCCGACGACACTGCTGGTGGTTGCATCTCCTGCCTGCGGCCGCTGCACAGAAGTCGTTGCGGAAGTGGACTACTTCCCTGCTGCATAGGAATTCGCTCGACAAAGGAAGTGACATTTTATTTAATTACCCACATTCATATATTTATTTAATTTTGTTAAAAATTTCCAATTTAAATTGCCTCTATTTGTCAAATTCATGTAAATTCAAGTTTGCACTCATATCTATCCCTACACATACAAAAACAAAAATATAAATTTGTATGTGGCATTCGAAAGAAATAATTACGTAACCTTTTAAATAGCCTACCTACTTAATCTGCAAGAACTTTAAGGAATTGGGCATTTAATACTTTATTGTTATATTGTCTGTTTATTTCATTACAAGGCCGCTTTCCTGAATTTTACGTCTTATAAGTTTTTTTTTTTTGTAACTAAAACTTAAATATCTGTCAAGTCATCTGTAACAAAAATATAAATATTTGTTACGTTAATATTATATGCCGACTATTTCAGCTGCCGCCTCTGCGCCAGCCGCCAGATCCTGCATACCGTCGCGCGTCTTCCTGCGGGAGACCCGAGCGCTCTTCGCTGTTACTGAGACACCGCGTCACCGCCGCTCCGCGCCGGCGCTGAGATCAGCTGACGGACCGGTTTGCTGTTTGACCGTTGCACATAGCTGCAGCGGTTTGCACGGTTTGGCTTTCGTTATTACGCTTTTTTGCTTGGCACGTTATTCGCTCATACGTATACACTTAAGCTTTAACAATGACCGAAGACTTAAGAGTGTTAATTCATGTCCGCGGTACGATTAAATCTAGAATTACCATGTTTACAAAATATTTAAATAACGTTAAAACTATTGATTACAACACTATTACTGAAATTCAAATTGATGAGATACAATTCAAGCTTGATAGGTTCCAATCGTTAATGTCCCAATTTGATGAGATTCAAGGAAAGATCGAAACTTTATCTTCCGATTTTGAAGAACAAATGAATGAAAGGGAAATTATCGAAGGTAATTTTAGTTCATTGATTTGTCAAGCGAAAAAATTTATTGAAAGTTACTACAAATTACATAAGAGTGGCGAAAACGATTCTGAAAATAATTCATGTTCGTCCAAATCCCCTAAACCATTCAATATAAAGTTACCAACTATAGATTTACCTCAATTCGATGGAAATTCGCTAAAATGGTTGGAATTTCGCGATACGTTCAATTCACTAGTTAATGAAAACGACTACATTCCCGAGATTAATAAATTTCATTATTTACGTTCATCCCTAAAAGATGGCGCTAGTGTCGTCATAAAATCAATTTCCTTTTCGGCTGAAAATTATAAAGTAGCATGGGAAATGATTTGTAGCCGTTACGATAATACTAGGCTATTAGTAAATAATCATCTAAAATCGTTATTCTCATTTCAACCTCTTACTAAAGAGTCCCACCTATCATTACGCTATATGATTGATTATTTCACAAAAAACATAAGATCACTTAGCGTTTTAAATGAACCCACCGATTCGTGGGACACATTAATTATATTTATGATGACAAATAAGTTGGATGCAGCCACTAGTCGCAAATGGGAAGAGCATAGAAATTCTTTGTCGGATTCTCCTAGTCTGACTGATTTTTATTCATTTCTGCGTAACCGAGCGGATGTTTTAGAAACACTGCAATGTAATAAGTTCGATAATTTTAAATACGAAAGGGGCTCTCATAGCAAGGACCCAAAATTCACAAAATCCTTTGTTGTTAGTAATAAACTTTCAAGTAATATTTCCTGTGTCATTTGCAAAGGGGAACATTTATTGCACAATTGCGATCACTTTAGAAACATGAGTGTGGAGACTCGGTTGAATGAAGTCGCCAAACTCAATCTATGCGCGAACTGTTTGCGGCCGGGCCACCGTCCTTCTCGATGTTTTAGGCAGTGCTGTCGTCTGTGTAAAATAAAACACAACACTTTATTACATACGGAATCGACAGATAATTGTAACGCAGTCACCGCGAACGAACCATCTTCCTCTCCAGGTAGCGAACACGGCGACGACAGTGAGAGCATCGAAGTTTCGTTGTCCGCTGTGATTCCCGGGCCGGTTTTACTGTGTACTGCTCAGGTCGACGTATTTGATCCGATTTCAAAAAAATGTATTTCCGTTAAGGCGCTGTTAGACAATGGTAGCCAGTCGTCCTTTGTATCACAACACCTGCAAGAAAAATATAACTTACGTGTATCTGACAACAATTCTCCTATTAAAATATGTGGCATTAATAATAACATAAGCACTGCTTCTCAACAATGCAATTTAAAAATTAAATCTCGTGTTAATTCCTTTAGTATAAATGTACCTTGTCATGTTATACCGCAAATTACAACAAATTTACCAAGTGTAGAATTAAATACATCAACATTAGACTTACCCCTGCACATTGAACTTGCTGATCCCAGCTTCTTTAGTCCCTCCAAAATCGACATACTATTGGGGGCGGACGTATTTTGGGAGATCGTGTGTAATCAGCAGATAAGACTCGGACGAAACAAGCCTACTCTTCAGGAGTCCGAGTTGGGATGGTTGATATCTGGCCCCACCGGTGTAGGTTTATTATCACATAACAGAGCGTGTCATTTCACACACAATATCGAGACTTCTCTCTCCAGATTCTGGGAGATTGAAGAACTGCCTTCAATTGACAAAAAATATTTTACTAAGGTTGAAGAATTGTGTGAAGGCATATTTTTAAAAAATGTACAACGTAACAAAGAAGGTCGCTTTTCAGTTAAAATCCCGTTGACAGAATCACCTGAAGGCGCTTTAGGTGACTCTTACAATATAGCCAAATGTAGATTCCTAAACTTAGAGAAAAAATTAAAAAAACATCCACTTTTAAGGGAACAGTACAAGGGGTTTATCGATGAATACGAACGGTTGGGCCACTTAACACCAATCAAGCGTCCGCTCTTCGGAAATTATCTACCCCATCACGCAGTAATACGTAATCACAGCGAGACAACAAAACTACGCGTCGTGTTTGATGCATCCTGTAAAACTACAAGCGGTAAATCTTTTAACGACATTCAGCTCGTAGGCCCGGTAGTTCAAGATGATTTATTCTCTATCTTGGTGCGCTTTAGGCAAAATGCCTTTGTCGTGACCGGGGACATTGAAAAAATGTACCGGCAAATCGAAGTAGATTGCTCACAGCGCCATTTACAATTAATACTTTGGCGAGACAATGAAGGTCAGCCGCTCAAAGTTTTACAACTAAACACGGTAACGTATGGGACGGCTTCAGCACCGTTTCTAAGTACGCGATGTTTATTACAGTTGTCAGAAGAATGTAGGGATAATTCGGATGTTGCTAATATTATTAAACACGATTTTTATATAGATGATCTAATTACAGGTTCTAATTCTAAGAGGGAGTTACAATGTAACGTCAACCAAGTCATTAATAAATTGTCCGAGGCTTGTTTCCCATTACGAAAGTTTCGTACAAATGTACCCGACATCGGTGGTGCTATTAGTACAACCGATGATGGTCAGGACTTCTGCAAGGAGTCAACAGTTCTCGGTCTCAACTGGTCTCCGACGTCTGATACGCTACGTTTCTTAACTACTATAGACGCTGATTCGAAAATTACCAAACGTAACATTCTTTCAACATCGTCCAAATTGTTTGATCCTCTTGGTCTGTTATCAGCCACCACTATAATACCCAAAATACTACTCCAAAGGTTGTGGTTGTTAAAAAATGGCTGGGACGATCCCATCCCAAATAAAATTGCAGCAGAATGGCAGGAATTTTTAAGTAATTTGCACGCTTTATCGACTCTTGAAATTCCTAGGCACGTCGCTTGCAAAGCGCCGAGCTGTATTGAATTACATTGCTTTACGGATGCGTCACAAATTGCTTACGCAGCGTGTTTATACCTCAAGTCCATTGATAAGGTAGGAAAGGTTACAGTGCATCTTTTCTGTGCCAAAACTAAAGTGGCTCCCATAAAACCGGAACTGACTATCCCTCGACTGGAGTTAATGGGCGCTTTACTGGGTGCGCGATTGCTTGTTAAGGTTGTAAAATCTTTGCGCTTTAAAAATTGTGATATTGCTCGTTGCGTTTTATGGACTGACTCCACAATAGTTTTGGGATGGATTAATTCAGAGCCAAAAACTCTTAAGGTTTTCGTATGTAATCGAATAGAAAATATTCGCGAACTTACCGCAAAACATATATGGCGACACGTACCTACTCAAGATAACCCAGCTGATCTCGCATCTCGGGGAGTAAGGCCGCAACACCTGAAGGACAATCAATTATGGTGGCACGGAGCCCCCTTTTTATTACGGTCAGACGAAGACTGGCCCGTGTATAATCACGTTACTACGACACTACCAGAAACAAGGGTTAGTTTAAATTTACGTGTCGAAGAGAATTCTAGTTTTAACATATTTCTTAATTGTTCAAATTTTTATAAAATGCAAAGAATTTTTGCATATGTATTACGGTTCATAGAAAACTGCAAGTCTAAAGCGGTTAAAATTATAGGTAATCTTACTGTTCAGGAATTAAACAATTCCCTTTTCACTTTAGCTAAGATTGCACAACAAGAATCTTTTAAGGAAGACATTAATTCCTTAGATAAAAAAGGGTATGTGAATCGTAAATCACGAATAATATCTTTAAGTCCTTTTCTTGATAGCTATAGGATCTTGCGTGTCGGTGGCCGTATTCAAAGGGCCCTCGTCCCTTACAATAAAAAACATCCCATCATCATTGATTCTAAACACCCATTTACAAAACTTTTATTTAAGCGAGAACACGTACGACTTTTGCACTGCGGGCCAACTCAGTTATTGTCTTTAGTTCGTGACGAATTTTGGCCCATAGGAGGCAGAGTTCTAGCCACACGAACTGTAAAAGATTGCGTACAATGTTCTAAAATAAAAGGAACAAAATTACAACAAATAATGGGAAACTTACCTTTCTCGCGTGTCAATCCCGCTCCTCCGTTTGAGACTTGTGGCACGGATTTCGCAGGCCCTTTTCTTATTTCTAATCGCAAGGGGCGTGGGGCAAAATCAAGTAAATGTTATTTATGCATTTTCGTTTGTTTTGCTACGAAAGCGGTACATTTAGAGGTCGTGAGTGAACTAAGTACCAATGCCTTCATTCTATGTTTGCGCCGTTTCATATCTAGACGCGGTAAACCACGAACAATATATTGTGACAATGGCACGAATTTCGTAGGAGCGAATAACGAGCTAGGTCGAATGCTTAAAGCTGCGAACGGTTCTGTCACTGATTTCGGTGTTAGTGAGGGCATAGATTTCAAATTCAGTCCTGCGTATGCACCACATTTCGGCGGTATCTGGGAGGCTGGCGTAAAATCGGCTAAATTCCATTTAAGGCGTATTTTAGGAGTAGGAAGTAGCCTAACCTTTGAAGAACTATGTACTCTCTTCTCCCAAATTGAGGCAATTTTAAATTCGCGGCCGCTAACACCTCTGTCAGCGGATCCTAGTGATTTTACTCCTCTGACACCCGGTCACTTCCTTATCGGGCGTCCTTTGTCGTCATTACCATCCCCAACAACAACCAAGATCTCCATTAATCGATACCAACAGCTGGAGCGCTTAAGACAACATTTCTGGACACGGTGGTCAAGAGAATTTTTATCCGAGCTTCAACAGAGAGTCAAATGGAACCAATCCAATGGAACAGACATAATGATTGGCGATATGGTCGTGGTGAAGGACGAGCAACCTCCTATGAAGTGGGTATTGGGTCGAATCAAGGCACTGCACACAGGTCCCGATGGCAAATGCCGTGTTGTTGACGTAGCAACGTCTAAAGGTGTCATCACTAGAGCTCTCAATAAAATCTGTTATTTGCCCAAAACAGACTCCAATCAAGAACTTGAAACTCCAAGTTTCAAGGAGGGGGAGTAATGTTAATGACGTATAAGGCGACATCGGGGAAGACGAGGTGCAAGGGCGCGCGGGGGAGCGGACACCAATCGGCATCGATGCGCTCGCGATGTCATTCAGAAAAATTTCCGTTTATTATACAAACGTGTTAACTATCTCTGTAAAGTGCAAATTTTTCAATACAAATTTATAACGAAGAAACGCAATTTTATTTACGCAAAAAACAGGGTATTACCCAATACACACACGTTACATACGTAGGAACAGATAAAATATGTCGCAGATGTGAAAAGAATCGGCCTATCGGTGAACCTTCGCGCCATTATCGAGCAGAATACCAAAATGTTTGCTTTATAAAATTACCTAACGGTACAAACACTTTTGTATGAAAATCCTTAATTCAAGTTCATATTACGGAAATGTATCACTTTAATGCCTTTCCTGTTATATTAGTAATGGTCAATTTGACCAATAATCACTTAAATTATGGGGTCTCATAAGCAAATTTGAGGATTCTTATACGAATTACTTTTCACCAACATTTAGGTGTAATATAATAATTTTGATTTAGGGTGACTCTTAAGCAAAGCGACATCAATCTAAGAATAATTTAAGTGCTGGTTTGTATAAACTAGCTATGGCTCGCGACTTCATCCATGTGGAAAAAAAGTAAAAAAAGATAGCTTATATTACGCAGACATAACGTAGCTTTTTAATGGTACAAGAATATTTTAAATCGGCCCAGTAGTTTTTGAGTTGTTTCAATACATATAAAAATACAAATCTTTCCTCATTGTAATATCAGTATAGGTTATAAATTAAGTTAATGTATACGCATGCATGCGCGTGTCATCACAACGTTAGTGTCCCAAATTTAGTCCAGTGTCGTTGATAAATGTCCACAAATACAAGCGACAACATTGAAAGTGTTTCGAGCATAATGTTTCTTAGGCAATGTTTGCTTTTGCGGCGAATATGCTAATGCGTTATGAAACAACGCAGGGCCCTGAATACTGTCATCTCGTTAAATTTCTCGCCTGTACGAAATTACAAATATTTATTTTAATGTCGCTCTTCGCCAATTTAAATATTACGTGCATGTTGATTTCATACAAAGTACCACGACCTTAGGAAAACGAACCCTAATTAGCTCATCCTTGTGTAATAAATAAATTGAAATACCAATTTTAACGTTTTTAATAAGTTTTCAATATAAATATTCTGTATTCGGTCCATTCATCATCAACCACATATTTAATTCACCATTTTCAAAGAACCGTGTGACAAAAGAACCGCTTTACGGGCAATCTGTGATATTTTCCACTAATAAGTAACGCGCGTAGTGAGTTATTCTGTTACATTATTTACTTTAAAGCAATGTTTTAAAAAGCAGAGTTTAATTTTTTTGTGTAAAACAAGTTTTTCGACCAGAAGATAGAGATAATAGTGAATGGATTGGCTCGCGTCCAATGCGCCGGCGCATTTGATCTTCTAACAGTTGACCTAGAGATACGCGTGTAAAAATAGAGGTAACTTTTGACGCGGCCCACGTGAAATACGTATTAAGAAAACAAACAAACGAGATAAATTCTTAATGTTGTTTTCTTCTTATTGTACTTAATTGATTTTGTAAAATTAACTATGTGATGTTCTAATCTGATGTTAATAAACAGTTAATGTATTTTGTAAGCAAAATATTATCAACTAAAACTTGTCACTGAGTAAATTAGTCTAAAGATCACCTGTTTAGTGAAAATTAAAGACTGTTTCATAATTATTGATTGTATGTTTCAAATCGAAATATATCGAAAAATAACTATAAAAAGGATTATGTTTTTACATTATTTCCATTTATTACTAAATAGCATAAAGGTCAAAGTTCAAATCTCATCGCTACAGGTAAAAAGAATGCTTTCTTTTCACTTTCATGTTATGTCAATCTATATTAATATTATAAAGAGGATAGTTTTGAATTTTTTATTTTCATGTATTGAAATAACTCAAAATTTTAAAAATTCTTTCACCGTCAGATAGGTAATTTATCTGTAAGTAACATAGGCTATATTTTTTTATTTCACGCGGGCGAAGTCGCGAGCAACAGGTAGTGTTTGATAAAGTTCTACGAAAAACATAATCACAGTAAACGTGTATAGATTCCTTGAATAACCTTAATAACGAGACAGATTAAGTTGAAATTACAGGCCGCCTTAGCGAATTATTACGCTAATTGAGCGTCATGCATAAGGGTTCGGTCACAATACAGCGCGCAAGCGGATGTGCAACTATTTTACACACATATGACAATAATAATAAAACCGGTGCATCACAATAATGCTGTTGAATCATAAATTCAACAGAAATATTACTATTGTACTGATGTTGTTATGCAACGCGTAGGAAATAGGACATTTAGGTAGGTGAGGGTAATTTTCTGAACACTGACGATGTAAAAGTTAAGCTGATCGGTTAGTAAAAGATATTCAATAAGAATCTCCAGTTAAAATATCAAATCACCTTAACGCTTTTCTTAAGAACGAAAGTATTAGGTAAAAAATAAAATTGTGCCTATAGGCATTTAATGTAAACAGACCCTAATGCGTCTTTTGTTTGGCACGCGTATCTACAGGTGTCGTCGCCCTGTCGAGATAATTTCTTACGGCATCCGCAAATAAACTAAGTACGTTCTCTGTACGGATATTTGCTCCCAAATATATTTTGCGTATTACGAAGGACAATGTACTACATTATTTTCGTTTCTTTATTTTATGGCAACGATATGTTGTATGATAATTCCATGTGACCTAATTTATATGTTAAATATTCGTAACATAAAAAAAAACTAAATATACGAATAAAAGCGATATTGTATATCGTAAACGTACGCGTTAATAATTAGTTTCGAATGCGCGGAACCATATTTTCCAAACAATCGCCCAAACATTAGGCAAACAATAACAAGGAAGCAGTTAAACGAATGTTAGATCTTTTCGTGTCGACTTTGAACGTTAAAGAACGGAAAAACTGCCAACTTCCTTTTAATTCGAAAAAAAAAACACAATTTCTGGATTCGACAATTTAAGGTTACTTTTTGTCATCTATACTAATGTTATAAAGAGGAAAGATTTGGATTTTTGTATTTATTTGATTGACGTAAAAACTAATGGGCCGATTTTAAACTTTTTTCACCATTAGAAAGGTAATTTATTTGTTATTTCATTTTTAATTTCCCGCGGTTAATGTCGCGAGCAACAGCTAGTTTTACATAAGCTTACTAAATATTAAACAAAAGCTATTGCTCGATACTTCGCCCGCTTGAAATTTGAAAAAATATAGCCTAGTTATAACTTTTTTTTAAATCGGCCAGGTAGTTTACGAGTGGTCAATACATACAAAAATACTAATCTTTTCTCTTTAACATTACTAGAAAATAACATACATCCACAGTCATAAAAAAATACATGCAATTTTATGGATCGCCGTGAAATGTAAGTTTATACGGTCGATGTGCAAGAAATTACATGACCATATAAATTTGATTACTTCCGATAAAGCAATATTCCTGCAACTGATTTACGAGACAAGTCACCGTTGTTAAATCATTTTCGTTGTTGTAAACATAATTATATTTTACATGTCTCTACAAATTCAAATAACATGTATACAATGCGATATTATAAAAAGGAAAAATGAGATTTTTTGCAATGAATAAGTCACTACCGAACCGATTTGGAAACTTAATTTCTACATTACAGAATGACACACGGTATATCAACGGGAAGGATATGTTTTCAACAAAGCAAAGCTAGGGAGGATCGCTAGTATTAAATCAATAGTATAATTTGTTAAAAACATTCTTCATAATTACCTGAAATATGTTTTAAAAAATAAATTGGAATAAGTTACTTGGAATTCATTTCACCAATGGATTAAAACTGATCTGACTGATAAATGCAAAGTATAGAAAATATATGAATTCAATCAAAGATTGTAAGCGTTACAAAATACTCGATAAATAAACGTAATGAAACATATTATTGCAAATTTTACATGCTATATTTTATACTTAAAAATAATTTAGAATTTGTATGTCTTGTTTCTTTTAAATAAAAATATCCTTGTACTAGATCTGGTGCTAAATGAAAAACAAAACTCACTTGTTAGTAATATATAAAACAATACATCTGAATATATGTATATAAATTTTTACGCATACAATTAACAGATGAATACAAATTGAAAATGAATATATACATTTTTTTATTTCACTGGCGACGTGACTACGATTCGCCCGGCTGATGTCAATCACAGAGTGGTAAGTTATCTAATAACTGTAATAAATAAACTTACTTACTTCTAAATATTAAAAGTATGAAAGAAAACAATTTGCTATCTTTTAACAAAAATATAGTAATTACACAAAAATAAATCAAGCAAAGCAACAAAGTCATTTAAAACTTGACGCCATTTAATTGGAAAGTAAAGAGTTACATGTGAATAGACTTGATTTTAAAATAATGAATGTCCTATAAGAGTGAAATTCTAGTACATGCCGGGTCTATCTTCCGTATAATTCTCGCACGCTTGTTGATTCCCCCATATCGGATGCGGAACATCGCAGTACGCAGAGTTGGTTACTCAATAGTGTTTAATTTGCTGGAAAAATGCATTTATTGGTACTTGACACGATCGTCTTTATTCTACCTGTGGAGGTTCGACCCAAACACATAAGTATGACCCTTATGTGGACAGAGGAATCTGCTTGTCTCTATAACACATTTAAAAAGAGACCTAGCGACTTGCAACATCAAACGTTTTTTTTGCTTTCATTATTTTGTCACGCTTCTTCTGTCTTCGCCTTTTCCCAGTTATTAGGGTCGGCCTTCTTTGTCGTAAGTCTGCAGACAGCACGAATCTTGTAGGCTTGTTCACTCGAAGATTAGGATAATTAATAAGAATCCATCTATGGCATTGACAAGATTCAACACAATTTCATATATTTCGACATTTAAAACTATGTAGATTAGAAACAAAACAACAACATTTTTATAAAGAATATTGTGAAAATATTACATTATCTATTTTCGTAACTTTTTAATATCTAGTTGTAAAATCAATTAATTAAATTTAGTCGCCAGTCTTGCAATAAATATCGATTCTATCTCAACATTGCATTTACCCTTTGCACAGGCTTTACGCAATCGCTGTAATGTTCGGAGTTACGAAGGAGGTCTTATACGAAATATCAAATCGGTCGCGTCAAGTGCCCTATACAATGACCCCACGACCACTGCACTGGTTACACTTACATAACGAAATTCATCTCAAATATACTAAAATATTTAGTCGATGTCTTTGCAATAAAGTGTTTTGTTTTTTAATAAAAAAAATATCATAATCACATCAACTAAACTCATTACTAATTTACAAGAAAGAATCACAAACGCTATGAAAAATTGATTATCAAAAGTGACCAAGGAACCAGAACTAACAATAACGAAAGTTTTGAAGGATGTTGTATGGTTTTCTTAAATTTTATCACAACGTAACAGACAAGAGTAGCCAGAACAGGTGGCTTCCATAAGGATGATGCAGAAAGCCTTTTTTAGAATCCATTAAAATACATTATACTGTATTTATTCGTTGGCTTGGCTAGAGATTCTGATAGATTAACTTACTATGTAAAGTAATTGATGCTAATAAAATGTAAATTACATTTTGTAGCTATTCTATATTAAATTACAATGTAGAAGAGCTACAAAAGATAGCTTAAAAATATATAAAATCACAAACAACTAATTCATGTTTAAAATGTCTTAGTTTTGCATGTTCTTGCAATGTACATTGTAAAGGGGCAACACTCATGTCAGTGATGGTATCAAGGGTTTTGCACAGCAATGAAAGTGAAGGTATCCCGAAGCGGTCAAACGTGTAATTGTCAACTTTCCAGACAAAGCATCGCAATTTGTTCCGTTTCACGTACAAGAGTATTGTTTTCATTTCGTTACTTATTTTTTACATATAGTGGTTTTTTTGTGCATAGAAAATGATGTATTAACTACTTAGTGTTTTTAAAATCTGGTTTAAAGCTAGCAAAATTCTGCTATTTGTGATTAATATGGTGTCTAAATTTGGATAAACTATGGCATTGTAGTAATGGGCCTATTTTAAAGTAACTTACCATACATTTTCACAAGATTGACAGATTGCAAAAAGATTGACCGAGTTGATGATGGATTATACTTTGGAAAGATCCAATTGGCGCCGCGTACATATAACGGTAACAACACAATTCCAATGATGTAGTCCAACCACTATAATATATATGTAATGTTCTTGGTTTAAAACTAAAGAAAATGTAATAATTCCTTTATCTCAGTAAAGTCTCGAAGACTGTGATGATTGCACGGCACCGTTTTGATGGTAATTTATTTAAAAGTATCAAACAAAATTATCAAACAATTGAAAGGCTTTGTGACAATAAGATTTTAGTGGAATCAGCCCCCTTAGATAAAGTAACATTCGATTATCGTTATCGCTGATCGGAAAGTCAAATGTATGGAACTGACATTAACATTCGACAAGTAACGTGCTTGTCACATATTCATTTCTATACATTTTGACACATTTTATCGATTCTACGAGCGATATCGCTAATCGATTAGTATGGCATTAATATATCGTTTACTTTATTTACTTGTTAACAGTAACAAAGTGCAACTAAAAAGGTGACTGCAAATTCTTGGAAATCTATGTGAGCTGTCACACGGTACACTCGTGGTTGCACCGCATTGTATTGTTCACAGTAACGGTCGATACTTTCATATTGGCATAGAATACATCTCGTTTGATAAAACACCTGTCTACTTTCGTAATTGTCCCAATCAGAATTATCTTACCTAACAGCTACTGAAAGTGCCATGAATGTTATATAAAACTTGCTCTTACCCAAAACAAAAGTATACGGCAGCGCCCAGATTCCTGAAATGAAAAAATATTACAATACAAACATAGTAAATTACAAAATATACAAAATCTCCGTTTTCATCAACCCAAACTTGTAAAAAAAGGAATTAATTAATACATTAATTCACGTCCATCTCTTTATACTTTAATCACGAAGAGTCAAATTACAGTACGTAAAAAATTGACACTTTTAAAACACTGGTTGACATGTATCTAAATGTCAAACCTGTCTGTTATTCCAATACTCGTGATATTAATCTTTTCCGTCAGATTGCTACAAGCACAATAAAGCTAAAATCATAAATATTACTGTTTACAATACCAACTCTATGCCTTTCTTTAATCTATGAAAAATTAAAAAACCTGACAAGGACCTAAACCAAGGTGGGTTCTAAGTCCATCTTGAACATCGATATTTCTAGACAGGCCACGACTTACTTATTACGTAGAAAAAGTGCTTAATTAGATTAAGTGCCTCGCCCCTGTTGAGATTGTGCTGGGCGTGTTTCAATGAATTGCGAATTTATTACGCTTTTAGCATTAATAAATATTTTACAGCATGTTTATTGTAAACTAATTTTACCACAAAAAGTTGTATGTAAAAAAATCTAATGCACATGTTACATAATCTATTATATCTATACTCGTATTATGGTAACAGTAATTTTGACATTTGCAATTGACAATTTGTAAACAATAAAATAAAGTTTTTAAAATTTCATTCGGATGAAGCATCAATGGAACAACTAGTTTCCTTATAAATGATAGAGAAAAATTAAATTAAACAATCAAGAAAAATATAGCAAGATAATTGTTCAAGTTGTAATTTTACTTATAAGACACAAAAGTAAAGCCTTAATGCCATGATAACATTTGTACAGCTTTTACGCTATTTGTCACGGCCGCCGCCAACTCGTGTATTCTCCAAGCCAATATGCAAAATGTAAAGAAAAGAAATTCTTTGATACGATACAGTATGTTATTTGTTTACAGTAACAAATTTGGTTATTTAAAAACGGGTGAATAGTGAGGAAGTTAGATTCAAAAATATCTGATTCCACAAAATTGAACTTTTAAAACATTACTTATTATATAATTGAACCAAAACAAGTTTAAGTTGTATGCAAAATTATTTACTAAAATATAACATAGGTGATCGTCTCACATTCGGAACGTAATAACCTCGCTAATATTTTTATTTCTGCGTAAGAATTTATAGAAATTAAAATGTTAATGAAATCCCAACACAAAATTATTGATGCAACGTCAACCATTAGGTAAAAAAATCGATCATCAGAGTTCATAGGCTACAAAATCAAACAGAGAAACTCAGCACGTTAATGAAATTCGGAACTTGCCACTAATTGACGGAGAACAGTTCATTTCTTTTTTATAACTAATATAAATCAGAAATAACCGATTCTATCATGTTTAAAGAATATGCCATGGATGTACTTCAGTACAGTCACGAAATTTCATTTTTTATTAAGGGGGCAAATCGTAATATTTTTCAAGACCTCTCAATGTAACACCTACACCGGTTCTGTAGCGGTTATATAATCGGCAAGGTCGAAGACAGGTTTACGAGAGACGAGTCTCGACCACGAGCACATAATGTAATCTAAGCCGTCAAGAGCCGGATTGATACCCGTGATAACGGCAAATCTACGCATCTCATTTGTATATCTTCTACTACTACAGTGGTAATGCCCGCTTTAACATCTTAGCACGAATGGGTCGGCACGCCCGGTGTAATACCACG
>DVQH01001092.1:0-14842 GCA_018231625.1 Papilio phestus | reverse complement strand
CTTACAATGGTTTGGTGAAAAGTGAAGCAAGTAAAACTTGAGGCAATACTGTAATCTAGACAGTGTAATTTATCTCTAAGACAATCTAGACATGCTTATGCTTACCTGTCATCAATTCAGTTCATTTCAATTAATATTGTGACTATTCTCGGTTTATATTGAAGTTTTCAATCTTACTTTAAGATAGAAAACTGGTTAAAAGTTGTTAATAATGCTTAAACTTGAAACCTTTGTTTGACAATCTCTCTCTCTCTCTCTCTCCCTCTTTCCCCCTCTCTTTTCATGTGTTGTCTTCCTTGCGGCACAAATGGTGGACTTGACACCTCGTTTCTGGTTTTGACAAGACAAGTGATTTTTTTCTACCGAACTTGTGTGATCGTATGTCCGATCTTTTATTTGTTCGCGTTTGATCACGGCTACTGTAAATGATTTAACAGGAATAGATTTAACAGTTGAGGTGAACAATAATAATAGTGAATATTACAATTAATTAAAACAAAATATAGATTAAATATAACATAAACATAACATGATTAATAAACATATAACAGTAAGTGAACAATATGCATATATATTAATTAGAAGAGTAACGTTTGATAAGAGCAATGTCTCAACTTGCAGTGGCAAAGCGTCAAGCTTCATGCGTACTGCATGGATAATTCACAACCATGTTGAGTGAGTGATTTGGTGGCAAAGCGGCCATTAGTCGCGATACTACACTCAAACAAAATACTACACAAAATGATGCTTACATCTATTTGTCACACGTTATCACATAGGTTGATTGGTCGATTAAAAGTGGGGAGAGCGAGTGAGCACATTGTTTCACTGGTTGATTGTCATATACTCAATGCGATGTGACGGTTTGTTGGAGACAAAGTTCTCGCATCTGCAACAAACTGCCTTCGAGACTGAGAGCGAAAAAGTCAGAGCTAGTTTCGTTGGAGCTGTAAAATGAACTGAGACAGAAGAGGATCTCATTGTTTTTAGGGGTGTAGGAGCAGCCGTAGCCATCGGTAACCACCGGCCCGTAACCTACGAGAATGTCTTCTCGCGTGAAAAGTTGACTGGTTGAGAGACGAAAGTTGATGTACTCTTTAAAGGACTTCTCTTTATAAAGCTGCGGCACCGAGTTGAAGTGTGCTCTGGAGAGCTCACGTAACGCAACCAAGTGAATGTCCGGCCCGAAACCGCTGGCTGTCTGTTAACGGGACCTCCCTTGTTAGTGCCACTTGCCTGCACTGCTTTTCCAAGCTATACTCACATATTTCAATATTTCCGTTTGTCTGCAAATTGCTCGCTTGAAGAGATTGATTTTTTCCGTTTCCTGAGGCAAAAGCAAAAAAGGACAGAGTTCATTAAGAGTAGCCCTAGGCGTGGGGTCATTACCGAGACGTCTCCTTCGCCACACATGCAACGAGCCCACTCGAGAGCTTCTCTTGTGTTGGCCCGAATGTTGTCCACTCGTCCCTTTCGGAACTGGCGTAAGGAGCAACTCTCGTAGGTGGAAACCACTCGTTTGTGCACCTTAAAGTACGTGAGTTGGAGGGCTAGTTGGATAAACACGTCTGGGCTGATGCGCTGCTCCTTGATGAAGGTGCGCCCGAATTTGGTGAATCGCAACACGTACAAGTCTAAGTCGAAAATAATTCTACAGAGACGATCTACCCTTGTGAAATGTTAAATTTACTCACTTGTCAACTTGCTTCTCGGATGTCTTGATTTGCATCTCAATGCGATTGTCGAGTCGCCAGTGGAGTGGTGTGGTGCGTAAATTGCCTGGCTCGCTCTGCATTTCTACGCTGTCTTGCCTCACCAAACGGCTGGTGTTGCGGTGTTGCTGGGCCAGGAATTGCTCGCAGAAGCGGAGCACTGTGATTCCCTCTGAAGCAGAGTGCTCTACCAACAAGCCGCAGATTCCCTCTTTGGAGACGACGATCTGTGGCACTGCTGTCAGCTTGGTGGCTCGCAGTGCCTTCAGGTAGGCTTACCTGCAGGAATTTGTCGAACCATCGATTAGGCGTGTGAAGCGCACTGCCCCCGCCATGCAACAACATGGAAGCCATGTAGGAGAGGTCCATTTTGGCTATTTGAATCGAGTTCCGGTAACCCGTTTTGGTTGGTACTTTCGGGGTGACAAAGTCATCGAGGCAAAGTACAAACAGCGACTTCTCCAGCCAGTCTAAACTTTCTCGATTAACTTGGTCTGTGTATAATTTTGGCACATATGAGAAAGAGAGAGAGAGAGAGAGAGGGGGGGAATATGACAAAGCTTACCTTTGAGTAGCTGCTTACGGATTAACGCCCAGGTTCGTCGATTGTCTGCGGTAAGTATTCCAATATTGCTTACCAAGCATTTGTTGGATTTTGTTGCATTCCATATGGAGTATAGACAACGAGCAAGGTTATCAACGGATGGAATTTGGTCTGTCTCAAGATGTACTACGTGAAACTAGTAAGAGAGAAATCATAAGCTTTTTGCTGCAGCGCATTGTTACTCCAATCTTGCCTGGTTGAAAGCAGCTACCACGAAATGCCGGCTTCTCTGGTGAACCACCAACTCATCTTTGTTTTCGCTTGGAACTCGACAAGCAGTGAAAAAATTTTTATACGTCTGCATACAAAGTTTTTGGTCTTGTTTTTGTCCACTTCCCACGTCCTGTTGTAAGGTTTGTCTAGAAAGAAGGAACTAGTACAGCATGTCGAAAAGCAAACCTTCTTCTAACCTGTCAATTTTCTGCTTGAACTCAAGTGCAAATTGCGTTATTACAGAAGCGTAATAAATAAGGTCTAGCGTTGTTTTGAAGTCTTGTTTTGGTAACAGGAAGAAGGGATTGGAGTTGACTACCAGTGGTATAGGGTTGTTGAGGTACATGTCATCCAGCCAGAAATCGGTCATCTGTAGGTATGAGATTAGAGCAAGTGAGTGACACCTACCAAAGAGCGGTATTTGACTACTCGATCTAGTTGCCGTGACTCGCGATCTCTCTCATTGCTTGCTCGCCGACAATGTGTGATGGCTTTTATGAAGTATATACAATTGTTGTAGAACTAGCTGCAATGCAATACTCGGACAATGATGGCTTCACCCACTTGGTGGTTGGTGCACTCCTGGCAGAGGCTTTGCGAGAGGGTCGCTAATCAAATTGTGATGTTTTAATTTATTTCGCTCTCCTGACATAACATATTGGCGAGACCCACGAGGCGCAGTTGCCCAAGCACATGACACTCGGTGGTAGCTGATTGGAAGAGGGCTAGCACAGCTGAGCTCGTTAGTCGACAGTGCCGGACCAAGAGAACGGGATCCAGCCAGTCAGCCCAATCCCCTCGGATACTTCTCAGACCGTGTGACTCAGCCATTGCCATTCTATTTGCATCGATTCGATCCCTCCCGCACTTTGTTTTCAATGTTAGTTTTTCTAATTAAGACCTGCCATGTGTAATCTCTGCTTCACTCTGCTACTTTTTCTCCTAAACTTGCAGAAAATTAGAATGGATTAATTTGCTTTTACAAAATATACATCTATCTATCTATCTATATATATATTTTGCATAAATTAAATTTCACATTTCTAGTTATTATCGTTATATACAATTTGATTTGAGTTGAAATACAATATTGCTTCCATAAGTTTTGCAAGTGCATCCCGAACTGATGAGACTTGATCAAATTGTACCCGACGAGAGTGAAGCAAGCTGCATTTCAATAAATTGAGCAAACTTGCAAAATATTCATTCGAGCTGTTTTGACATTCAAACCCACTGTTTAGTTGAGTTCAGACGTGCCCTGTTAGAGGCAAAGTCAGTAGACGCATGCCACTGCATAAATTAACTTGTCGACCTTGCTACATTGATCAAGATTGAACTTGCATATGACAGCACAATTTGAACTTTTGTATACTACAAAAATAGTATGATGCTAGATTCGATTCGAAAAAGGGCTTAATTTAAACACTGACGGTTGGTTCGTACTTTGCTCACATTCTCTCGGTAATGGAAGACAATTTTGGTGTGGATTGGAATTGAGTGAGTGATAGTGGTGTGCCATTGTTCACTGGTCAAGTGTGCTTGCTGCCACCGATCAATGAATGGAGTGCAGAACGAGACATGTTGCAACCATATTAGCGTGCACGCATATAGCCCCACGCCAACAATTAGTGCACACCGACCACACCACTGAGGTGTGGGGCTCGTAAAGACCCTTTACTAAAGGCACCCACTCAGTGCCACCGCCATCGCTACCACATTCATTATTGAAGAGGTTCAAAACACTCGTCTCTTCTTGCAAGGCTATTTTGGGGAGGGTAAAAATGAACCAAGTTTTACTTTCTTCTCTTTCCCCCACAAACCATTGCATAAATCGAACATTGTCTACTTCTCGCTTTGCTTCACTTATTTCTATTTAATAAGTTATCTTATCTCGAAAGGTAAAACTTGAAGCAATAATGAATTTTGTCAATTAAAGTGCTTAAATTTCAACCGTTAGTTAGAACAGTTTAGACTAGTTAGAAAATCTTTTTACTGTAAAACTGATTTTTAAAATTTTTGAAAAATAAAGTTTTATAATCATCTGATTTGAAAGTGAATTTGTTACACCAATCAGTTGGTAGCATAATTCTAGGTGGTGTGCAAATATTAGTTTCACACAATTAGCTCCAATGCCAAGAAGAGTAGACCTAGACAATTGGTCTGGAAAGAGATGGTGGCAAGAATGGGCGACAGAAAGAATTGCGTCATGTGTAGTGCATGAGGCTGTGAGGCCTTCATCAATAGTTAATAAGAGCTTGGTGCGTGCGTTGCCGACGTACCAATTGGTCGCCACCACGATCGCCACGATGGCTGAATATACAGCCAATTTGTGGCATTGTGGCATCATGCACTAGTGGCTTTCTCTACATTAGTGCTTTCTACCAACATTGCAGCAATTCAATTAGCATTACACTATGATTTTTGACTATGGTATCACATAAAAATATAGTTTGGAAAAAAAGTTTTTCCAGGTTCCAACAAAAAATATCTTTTAAAGGTAAAAGAGGATTTCTGAGTAGACTCCACTCGAGAAAATTTAATTTAAAGCTCGATATCTCGAATAGCAGAATTAAAAAATAGATAACTCTTCAAAAGAAGGTGTTGAAAAACAACGGAATTGAATTTGAAACAATCGAAGGTTAAGTTAACTAAAAAACTGCAACTAATTTTGGAAAAATACGAAAAACTGTTCAGTGTTGTCAAAGATGTGTGAGATGATGATGGCAGTAGATACACCTCGGCGATGGCAGTTGGTGTTTGGTGCACCACCATCACCATCGCCACCATCATCAGCAGCACCAGCAGCAGAATGGGACGAGAAGAATGGAGCCCGTCAATCGATCTCGGGGCGATCGACCCGTGGCACGACAAGGCACCCGGCACGACTAGTAGAGGGTAATTGGGGAGCAGGTGGCATTGTTTCTCGCCGTGGAGCTGATCTGCCTCTACCAGCCACCACTCTCCATCCATATATTTATTTTAAACCCACGCGGTGTCCAATGCAAGAGAAGATTTGGAATAGAGAGGGAGAAGGTTGAATTTGCGTGTTACTGTCACCCTATGTATCATTAGTGCTGTCTCGTGCTTGGTGTGATCAATTGTCTCGGCCTACCACCGGCTTGAACATATATACAAGGTTAGCAAGTGGTACGATCTGGTGCCAAATTAGTCTCCATTGGTGGCCATCCCTATTCGTGTCGTCTGCTCGATTGGTCGTTTGTCGGTTTAAGGTCCACTCAAGACAAGCCGATACTTGGAAAACTAGTTAATTAATATGCTTAATTGCAGTAGCATCTCAATAGTGAGCAATGTTAGTTGGCATGAAGCTCGATTGGCACCGATTTTCAGAACCATTACTAAGCACACAGGACCAAGAGTTTGATAGCCAATTAGTGAAACTAGATCTCACTACAAGTCAGATGGCGCACCGAATGGCATTAGCCGGCTTTAGCTGGTGCCAATGGTGACCGTTCGACACACGCCCGTACCCAAGTTAGACAGCAAATCTAAATAATGCTGAGATAACAAGCAGTGGCCAACAGTGGACGGGATGAATGAGAGATCTGGCACGATTAGCGCGCTACACTAGCCAACTGCGAAGGGACTAGTCAGTGAGGGTGCCGATCCGAGTGGAGATTAGCTTCCTATCCCGCATGCTGCATTTGGAGTTGACAATGAAACTTACCCAATTGTCACTGCGCTCCGCATAGTCTCCAAGCAATTCTTGCAATCTTTCCCCTTCGCCACTGTGCACAAAAGTGTGAGCAGTTTGCGTGGTTTGCTCATACTGTTGGCTCGGTATCACGGGTTCAAGTGCCGCCAAATACCGGAAAATGGTGCTCTCCAGACTCGGTATCGGCGGCTTCGGCAAGTCCTGTAAGATGAAGTTTAAAAAAATTATGATAAATCGGATTAGTTTCAGACTGGCAGAACACGCTCACTTGGCTTCACCTATCGTACTGGTCTATCTGACATGGCACCAATGACCCAATTGACACCTCACTCTCCAAGTGTCAACTCTGACAGCCTACTGATCGCCAGTCTGAATTATTTATTGGTTCTGCCTACCTTGCCGTGTTGTTGGATGGAATCATACTAAGCTAATGCAAATCTGCACTGAGGGGTCTCATTAGGAAGAATTAGTGTGGAAGTAGTATAATTAATTAAACTTTTATCAAAACTGAGACTGAAGCAAATAGTGATAATGAAGAAACAAAGCAACTGGGAAGACCGAGTGATTTCACAGATGGCCAAATTTGGCAAGGGTTCGATGGGTGGCGTGTGGCACGTTCGGGTGGGTGCACTGCGCGGCTTATGAGCGCGGCCAATTGGGCCAGTAGAGAATCGGCAATTGGCCGCGCATCGGGCCGCTCGGCACTACTCCTCTGCCCACAGAGGCTACCGCCAACCGAATCGAGTCCGCTCCACTGACGTCGTGGCATCACACAGGCTTGTTCTGTCCAATTACCACTCGATTGGATGAAGCAAGCGAGCTCGCTAACAAAGCAAACAGTCTCACTGTGAGCGGACATCACCGGGATCGAGACCAAACAGCGAGCCAAACACTGGCAGGTGAATGAAGTCCAACTAAGACCGCTTTCCATCTCTTGTCCACTGAGCTTGCTTTGTGTGATGGAAACAAATTATATTTAGCCCGCCAAGGAAACATTTGGTTCAATGGGCCAAGCGGGAGGCGAATCGTGTTGGTGACACGGTGCCTGTGGCTCACCAGCCTGCAACCATTTAACTCGACGCCAGTGGCACAACACTGGGTGACAAAAAGCCACTGCTCAGCATGCCGTCTCCACAACGCAATCAATCCTCATCGAGCGGACAGTGCGGTGTGTTTAAAATTAAATTACTTTATCCCATGTTATTTTATTGTGCAAAACTAGGATGGTTGGTAAGCACAAGTCTAACAAATATTGGATTTCAGTCTAATATATGGTCACGTCTCAGCTGGAGACTTGCTGCTGCTTATGGCTGGTATAGATGCTATTTCTGAAGGTTTAATCGAGCTACGGTGTTGTTCCAAGTACTTCCCTGTTCTGTGTCAATTTATCTTGCTGCACCACGAACATGCTTAATTGTTAAGCGCCACTACCACTGGTGATTTGTTATCGCTACTCTCGGCTTGAGTGGCTTACATGGAAGAAGATGTCAAACACAGGACAACCTAGACTAGGTTGCTTGAGGTGCTTATGTCACTGGTATATTCGAGCTGACCTGGCTCTGTCACCAAGGCGCAACCCGGTGTCTGCAGCATGCCAAATCGATTGTGGCCACTATTGTGAATCATTACTCTCCCGCTGTCTTCATTAGTGTTTCATAATTATTTGTGCTGATCAACGCGATCGAACTGGCGCTTAGTTTGGGTGCCGCGAGGAAGGCCACCGGGCAATTCGGTGCAACGTTAGGTGCTCAAGGTGTAGTGAAGCGAGAAGTGGGCGCGCGCGAGTCGATCAGAGCCCATGATGGCGCAAGGCGCGAGCGAGAGCGCGGCTGAGAGCGACAACACTTGCATCGGTAATGAGTGACTGAGTGGCACCGTGGTCCCCACTCTCCTCCCAGGCACCCACCACTGCACGTGCTTCACTAGACTTCACTACACTCCGCTCCAATTTGTCTTTGCCTTTCCGCTTCCAATTAGCTAAATAAATTGTTTTGCTCAAATTCAGATTTGGCAGTAAATTGAAAAGGAAACGTGCTACATGAAGATGCTGGTTGGCGTGAAGCGCTAGTGGCTAATTCAACTGGCGCGCACTGTACTCGCCACCGAGATCAATGTGATTGTGTCAGCACTGATGGGCACTGGTGGCGTTCTTGTCGTTAGTCAAATGGTCTTCCGCCAGTCACGATCTCTCCTAGGCGCACACTGTACTGTCTCAAATACCCTGCACGAGCATCATACGTCGAATTGGCCTTAACTCAACCACTCAACAGAGGAATTGTGCAAATATGGAGAGCGTTTGAATTTTAGTAAAGCTTATTGTAAAATGAACGAGAAGGGTGCTCGAAATGGAGCCATATTCTTAATTGACTACTTGAGACAGCGGGGCACGGGCACGAGCGATGAGTGAGCCAATTGTAGATGGTGCAGCCGGGTGGCAGACCCAGTGGGTCCAGTACCAACTCAAATCGAGCTCACAACACCGCTGGGTTTCACTCGACTCCAAGCTGCCATAAAGAGCGACCGAGACTCGACGCTCTCGGTGAGACGGTTTGTGGGCAGAAGAAAAGATTGGCCTCACGTCAGTGGCTGGCAACTGAGGCGTCTCTGGCAGACCCAGTGCCGGTGTGAGCCATCTATTAATCACTGTCACTCCTCGATGTCCATAGTAAGCAATGAGTGTCTTGCTCGAGGTTGACTCGCCAGCACGATTCGATAAGTACAAAGTGCTCCCTCGAGACTGCCATCATGTCCCTAGTTTTTGGTCTTTTGTTTGGCGCTAACTTTGATTAGGCTTATTATTATTATTTGATTCTATTCTTTGCGAACACCGACTGAATTTCAAATTTGCTTGTTTAACAATCGAGCGATACTAATGTTAAGATTTTTTCTTACAAAATAAGAAACATTAGAAAAGAGATTAGCCAAGACTAGGATTGTTTAAGGACTAAGAAAACTTTTGAAAGTAAATAAAGAAACCAAACGAGCATTTGTTTGGGGATTCTCTATGCCCAAATCGAGGATGGCTGTTCCAATTGCTTTAGCTATCCCAAGAGTGTTCTTGCTCTCCTTACACTAGCAACTACTAGAGTCCGCCAGACAAGACTCCTAATTTTACTGGTTTTTATTAGCAATTGGACTTAAACTGGAAATTATCTAGCGAGGGGTGCTGTCATTAGAGGCTTGGGTAGAATCAAATAGAAGAGTGGAGACTGGTCACCCGTTAGTTAGAGAAGCAGCACTTACCTCAGTCCAAGTCTCGTTGGCATTCTCGGGTCCTTTGGTGTCGCCCATCGCCAATCACCCTCGGGCTCTGTGTGAGCGTGGTACTCGCTCTGAATCAGTAAAAAGAAGAATCGGTTAACTGGACAACTAAACTAGACTTGTAGCCAATAACACCTTGGTTTGCCACAATATCTCGATAAATCACCCGCCATAATTAGTTCGATTGGCAAATTAGAATTGCAAACTACATTTGATGTGCCATAGCTAGAGGCTGGTGCGCTTGGTGAGTTGGTTTAGGCAGCGCTCAGTGCACCGGGCCGAGAGACCACAAAATCATAGCAGGGAAGAGTGGCGCCCAGTGGCCCAGTGGCGCAGTGGTGCCAAGTGACACGGGCACATTGTGAGCCTTGGTGAGCCACACTGAGAGCCATGGCTCACCACACCGATCCACCCGCCGCCGCTGGCCCTTGCCAGCCGCGCCTCGTCAATGCTTCACTCAATTCACAATGCGCGATGCTGACTAAAATAATTTGCTGTCAATTCCCAGTGGAGGCTTTATTTATGGTTGAATTTTAAAAAAAGAGAAATTGCTTCGCTTTGCCAATAGGAATAAATTGTGTAAAATTGAAAACGCTCCCAACACCAGACATGCTAAACACGAAGAACGGTGCAAAATAAATATTTAATGTAGCCAGTTTGTGAATCTAATTAGCTCGCATTAGAATTAGACTGTTCGATTGTTGATTGATTTGTGATCTACAATTGGGTTTTAATGAAAGATGTACTGGTGATAGTGAAGTGGCACGGCATGGCGCACTACATCAGCACGTTAGTGCAGGGCAGTGAGCTTTGATCCGACTTATTGTGAAACAAAACATATTGCCATTGATCCTACCGGACGAGTGCAAATAGCAGAGGGATCACGAGATGATGAGACCCGCAAAGTGGACTCAGCAATACCAAGCTCGGCTCTTTCTCACAAGAGCTATTCAAACACATCTTTCACTATTGCATGAGATGATCATCTGATTGGACTCTTCAGTTCAATGTCACTCTGTTTGCTTGTGTTTTCTATAGCAGCTTTTGGCTCATGTTTCTAGAGATAGTAGAAACAAATGAAAATTGGGTAGAGAACGGTCAGTTGACTGTGGAGAAAACGAGTCGATAATGATTCACCAGACGCGATGTGCTTCTAGCGAGCCTTGCTTTCCTTAGCTCTCAGCTATTGGCTTTACTTGGCGCTACTCATTCCCCACTCCATTTGGGATTTGATCGAACAAAGCACTTCTATAATAATACTTATATAATAATAATAAGGTATTATATACGCACAAGAAAATGAGTAAATAGAAAATAAATAAATAACTACCTAAACACCGAGACTAGTTAGTGGTACCATTGATGATTATGAGCCAGATTAGTGATAATAAACATCGAGTGATGCGCTAATGTACGCTACGGGACACTGTTCGTTTACTTGTTTGTTTACCTGGTCTATTGCCAACTACTACTTGAGCTTGAGTCTCTGGGCCAAGATATCTTGCTTGCGATGAATGGTTGAGCGTAATGTAATTGCCAACACGCTAAAACACCCTTAACACCGTTGAACATTCAAAGCTAAAGCTATTTTAGCGTGCTATCAATCACATCACAGCGCCAATGATCGTGGTCCAAGTGATTGGTGTGATCTGGCCCAGACACAAGCTAGTAAAAATGAACACAAGTGTTCCGCCAAATTGCTAGCACCACGTGGCTAACTTGACCAAATAAGAATTTATTTCAAAATGGAACATCATCATTAACAATAACAACAACAACAACAACGAAGACGACAACTCCACTGTGCAGACAGTTGTATAGTGCTTGGTCGTGTGGAGAACAAGCAATGGCGCGCTAGGCAACACCGTATTTCTCATGCTTGAGCCAGTGCGATGTGTGTGTGTTTGGCTTAGCAGCGAGAAGAGCGGTGCCAGTAGCAGACGAGGCCGCGTGCTGACAGTGGAATCAAGCGGCCTGGTAGAATCACTTGAGTCAACTAGTGGGACTGGGGTGACACTTGAACACACACACACAAACAAATAACCACATGCCTTGCTCGCGATCGTTATTTACATCAGTAATGAGTGGCTTAGTGAATTTGACTTATTAGCGGGGTACTCTACTAATTAGCGGGATAACTGGACACTTCTTGGGTGAAGGGGTTGAATTTGGAGTTGGGCACAACACTGTCATTGCGATTGTGATTGAAGCTGCTATCATCAGTTGGGTAGTTGGTGCCATAGTGGACCGGTGGTTGTTGAGCGGTAGAGTGCTCGGCGTAGTGCGTCAAACTTGGCACTGCACTCTTCTGGATCGATCCCACTGTCTGTCCTCTTTGCCCGAAGCCGTTGTACTGCTCGCTCATTCCTATCTGCTCTCCACCTTCGAACTGTTCGTAGTCGTAGACGTGTCTCAGCGTTGCCAGAATAGGAACGTAGAGCATGTTTGACAGAGCGATGCACAAATTGAGTCCAGTAAAGCCGATCGACTCAACGATGGAGCCTGCAATCACAGGACCCAATGCGTAGGCCAGCGAATATGAAATGTCAGCAATGGCGTAAATGGAGCCGTAGACTGACACGTAACGCAGATCAACTAAGTATCCGAGGGTGGGTAACAGCGAGGTGTCAACTAGCGCGATTCCGTAGCAGATACCCGAAATAGGCAGGATCATAAACCAGAATGACTTGGAGAAGGGCAGAATCAAACTGCTGATGCCTTCAATGGCAATTCCTGCAGCTGCAAAGAACCACTGGTAACGGGGATACTTGTCTACCAGCGCTACCGTGGAGTAAACTCCCAAGACATGGGGCACAAAAGCCGGCAGCCAGATCATGCCCATTTGCCACTCCTCTACGTGCATGTTGTCCTCCATCCACAGTGAGATTGTCGGCTCGAGAAAGGCAAGTGACACATTAGCCATGACAAGTGCTCCAGCACAACACGCGATGTATGGGTCCATCAGCAAGGTGTGAATTGGAGTGCCGTTAGGTCTGTCGATGGAACACTCGCGTTGTTGCACTTTGGTGGGCTGCATCACAAACTTGAGAAGAATGGCATCGATTAAGCAAACCAGAGAAAGAACGATGAACGGTACTTCCTTGCCTGCAATCTGATAAAGCACACCACCAAAAGGGGGTGCCACAAGACTGCCGAAGGAGATGAAGGCCAAAGCGATCGCAAGTGCTTTTTGTCGTTCGTTCTCTTCGGTGAAGCGATCTGCGATCATAGCCATGCCTGCGGTGTCGGCAAAGGCCGAGCCCACGCCCTGTAGAGAGCGTGCTAAGAAAAGCACTGCATAGCTCTGGCCGCAAGCAAACACCGCGGTGGAGAAGAACATGACACCTAGACCGATCATCATTGGTATGTCATAACCAATTCGATCGATAATGGCTCCCGAGAAAGGATTGATAAAAAGCTGAACTATGGCCTTAGAGGCAAAGAGCATGCCAACTGCCGAGTCTTCGCCTTCGTACACGGTGGTGCCTCCAATGCGGAACGGCACAAACTTGTTGGACACGTTGCGATACTCCACCTCGGCACCTTCGAGGTGTGTTTCCCAAGCACCGATGCGGCGCAGATAGTCTGGGATGATGGGCACTATCACCATGTAGAGCATATTGTCGAGCAGAAGTGCCACGCACACGATGAAAAGGATGATGCGTCTCTGGCTCCGAGGTTCTTCGATTTTTTCGTTGAAGCGCTTCCATAATTCTTGCGTATCTTGATTCAAGATCGGTATTAAAGGCATCTTGAAGACTGCTCGCGTTGTAGCACGATGCAGCTAATGGAGAGGTGGACAAGCAATAGAAGCGAGCGCGCCACTGCCAACGCTGACACACTGGCAACCTCACTGGTTACCACATGCACTTAATCACACGTCGGTTCAAGAGTTGATTTTACAGCAGCTTGGCTGGCAGTGTCTGGCCATCCCAACAAACTGTTTTCCATCTTATTCAATCGCTTTCTAGCTTTTATTGTGGCCTGTGTGTGCGAAAAAAACAATATTTTAATGGTGGATTTGACAGATTTTGGATACTAGTCAGCATTCAAGCGCATTTAATTTGTCTTATACTCAAAACTCTATAACCCAGCGTTTTACAACCACGACTTTTGTAAGCTTAAAGACAATTGAATAAGTTGGAAAATTCAGCGTTGGAATGGCCTTAGACTCCTGCCTGAATATAAAATTCATAACAATGTTATACAATAAAATTGTTGTTCGAGTTTCTATAGATAGCAATTGGTGTGATTGAGTTGCCCGCCAAGCTAACTATTAGTAAATGTAAATAAAGCAAAAAGTACTTGGTGACAAAATATGAAAAAATTGTTTCAAAACTTGTCGCCATCGGTTAAATGGAGCGATCATGCTTGAATAGTAGCCTGTAATGTGAGTTAGCCATCTGGGTACGATATATACCCTGGTGCCGGTTTGTCAGTCTAATTAAATAAGTAACGCATCCAATGTGACCCAGTGGATTAGTTCGGCAATGGCACCAAGTGCAAGGCATGGCACTGGCACGCGTCTCTGGCTGGCACTGGGACGTGGGACGTGACCTGAGTATGTGAAGCACCGAGTGAAGTCGTGCCGCATCTCACCACCCTGCTTAACTCCAATAGCTGGATGCATGGGTGCGACGTGATGGTGTCGGTACGCGCGCGTCGGCACGAGTCATTCACTGTCTCGCTGGCTAATCCTCCTTACCACTGACCTCACTGGGCCCCTTCTGTCTATCTTTGACAACTGCTCGCTTGACTTGCACTCAATGACGATTATACTTCGCTCCCCAAAGGCGGAGAGCCATCACAATTTGAGCAAACAAACTTGCTCTCTTAATGCGATTCAAATATTGACATTTATTAGACTGTATAAATAGGAACTGGTGGCTTGCGGGAGGACAACATTGTTTGTTTTGAGAAGTCACAATCTGATTGTTATCTATCTCTAGATTGGACCTACACTTCGAGATGAAAACTTGGCTCAAAATCGAACATGTGGCAACCGCAAGAGGTGCTCAAAAGATTTATCAAATTCTCAAAGAACATTGCTTACCTTGATGGAACAGAACCGATGGCTGGTGAAGATGATGGCGAACCTTTTGCTAAGGATTTACCCGCTTAAGGCTAAAGGGCACTTTATTTTATTGCACTGGTTGAGCATACTGGCCCGGAAGTCCCTGAAACGGGAACGACACCAAGGACCGAGGACGAGTCTTGCGACTGGGCACGAGCAGAACAGACGGACCTAGTGCTCTACGATCGACAGACGGTCTGGTGAGAAGGTGCCATTACTTTTGGTGCCATAACTTGTCACTTGGCTCAGCTCAGCTCGGCCCACCCCCAGCATTTGAGCACTCTCCTCTAGGCGCCAGAGTGGCG
>DVQH01001091.1:0-14845 GCA_018231625.1 Papilio phestus | reverse complement strand
TTTTTTTTCATTTCTTATCATCTCTTATTTTTTAGTTTTGACTACTTGTATTTTTTCAATCACTACTACACTTCTATTATAACTCATTATTAGCATGCTTTTCCAGCTAGAACCTACTCTAGGTTTTTTATAGTTCTAAATAAAGACTAATTTTGAAGTAAACAAATTCAGTACACACTTGATTTGTTCATTAAAAATAAGTAAGTAAATTGTGTTACTATTCAGTGTAAAGTAACGCGACCGGAGATGGCGTGACAGAACTTTAGTGGCCCCGTTTCAGTTAGTTATCAAAAAGTTTCATTAAGGAAAAGTTGACGGCCGTTCGCCGCTTTATTGTTCAATTCATTTGTCTGAGAGCGGGCGCAAACCGGCGCAAACCGGCGCGGTAAATAATGGAAATGCTGCGGAATCCAACGCCTCTTGTATGCTACTAGATTATTGTCCTGTAAGTTTGTCTTGCTAGTCGTTTCTCTAACTGAATGCGCAAGCAAACTTTATTATTGTAAGAACAACTCTTCTGTAAATGATGACAACGCTCAAGCACTAATAAACAATATTACCAGTGCAAGTTAATCTTATACAATTAACCATTTAGTACCAAGGTTTATACCTAGCCCTACTACAATTTAAAAAATCTTTGAATTTATTTTTGTCTTGAGGTTATGGTTGAGCGGAATTATACACAGATACATCAAAATAATAGTGCAAGTAATATGTTATTTTGAAAACAATTAACTTTACCAATTTTATTCTCTAATCTTTTTAATGTTTAATCCATTAGCCATTTCATACCATTCATGCAACGACTGATGCATATCCCTTCGAAAATAAACTTGTAGAAAAATATAGTAAAATCGGAGTTCTACAGAACACTGATAGTTGTTTGAAAGTTTTGGAGCATAGTACCTGACAAAAGTCTTTGTATTGTAAGTGACATTGTTACTGTATATTTTTTTGGTTTAAAAATACCTTGTGAAATATCAATATCAATTTAAGTATGAAGATTTAGAATTGTGACATACATTTTTTAAAAGATCCCAATTTTTTAATCAGTTTCAATTGTTATTATAATATAATTTTGTAGTATTAAGCAATTCTAAATATCTCAAGCAGAATGGCATATTTAAGTTTAACTTATTTTTCTACTCTATTATCTTTTCTGTAATTCATCGAATTCGTGTAAAATGCGACTATGATTTTTAAAATTCCAATATAATGATATTTCGTATTCAGGACCGTGCCGTGAGAAATGTCTTGATGGACAAATGGAAACGTTTATGTGATGTTAATATAGTGGTAACGTAGATAAATATATTCAAATTGTAGAACAAAGCAAATTGTACGTTTGTTTGTATGGAGTGGTCGAGTGAATGCAAGTGGCGAAGACTTTATTCACAGCTCGCCGCCGGAACTGTTGCCTGCAAAATATAAATTGCACTCGCCTGAAATTACCTCTACGTTTTATGACACGGCCGAGGAAAAATTGTAACCTATTTGGCTCAAAAATTTTATCTAACTTTTTATTTGCTTAGGTGCATACTACGTGAATTAACTGCGTGTTTTAAACGTACTATTTATTTGGGGGCTGAAATCTTGTTTTTTATTAATAAATTTGGATTTAATAAAATGGTTTCATTATTGCTGGGATGACGTATTTAGGACCTGACGGAATGTCCATCAAACAAAAGTCGCGTTTTAGGTTTTGATATTCTAAAAAGATATACAAAAATATGCCTACATCTAATACGAGAATCATCAAGTGCCCTGCTCTAAATTTCTTGCAAACTTCCCGTCAGACGTGCCAAATTACTGAATAAAGAAAGTGCAGCGTTATCTTAAGTTGCTAGCCGTACTCCTCGTAACATTTACGGATTCGCCGATAATCTGGACGAACACTGCTCTAGCTTAAATTAACATTAATTGCTCTCGAGTGTAAAGGGTTGTATACCTGAATGTTTAGGTTACAACAGTTCACTATCTGCCTCTTCATAAGAGGACTACATCACAAAACTCATTTGGCATTCAGCCACCCACCGCGCCTAGCGTGTAGATGCCACGATGTTTTAAATATCCGCTTTTTATTCCGAAATGCTGAGGCAACTTGCCATGACAGGATTTAAGCACGGAGCTTGCGCCCTGTTTTAATAAAGATCGAGAAACACGTTCGTACTTTTATCATTCTTTTATCTCCAACTCTTATTTTTACTATATCTCACTCAATTTTTGTTTGATAACACCTTTAGAACTTTTGACGATTCAAAATAAAATTAAACCTGAACAAGCTTTGTTGCAGCATCTGGTGGGTTATTATTAATTATTGTAACGTAAGTAAAACGTTATGAATTGGAGTCTTTAACATAATCGGAAATAACATTTCAGTCCAGTGGGTAGATATGGAATGGTTCGTTAGTTCGACCGGCGTGTTGAACGGCGGCGCGGCGCATCCTCCTGGCGGAAAAACTACCGCCGGTAAATACAAATCACGCTCTCTCTGCGCCACTGCGCGCTGCTATTTTGCCGCCTCTATCACAGTTAGAATGGAAAACGTGTCACCTTTCAACAATATTTTTTGAACCAGAAAATTAGTGCTCTTTTCAACAGCAAAAAATAGTGCAATTTTATTTGAATTTTCTGAGTGTGCGTTAGAAACAAAGCGTTAACAAAGAGAGCAGTATAATATTTTATTATTTATGTGATTAGTTTAAGGAGAACGCAAAGGCAAAGGAATTAATTTTAAAAAAGATATCCCGATTTTTTCTAATCCAATTTAGCAGCATTCTGTGTAAGATATTATTTATTTATACATACAAATCGTGCTCTTTTTCCTTCAAATGAAATGCTGCATAAACAATGAACAGACTAAGGAATACAATTTATAAATGTTTCGTTAATTAAACTTTTTATTGACTTAATCGCAATCCTTTTAACTTTGTAACGTTTAAGATTCCGCTCGCTCTCGGAGCTCCCTTTGTGCCTATTGTTTACGAACTAAGTAACAACAGACAAGAGCAGTCGCCAGCGATAAAAACAGCGATCACAATTACAAGATAATATGAAAGTTCAAACAATATGATACACTTCTACTTATTTCTTTTCACTATTTGTCAATTTGTAGAATTTATAAATCTTAAAAAGGTTTTTAAAAATACCACAAATAACAATTACATTACTTACCTATTTACTTGTGGAAAAAAGTATATCTAAATATTGTATAATGTAAGATTCGCATTTTCAAAAGAATAAAAACTATTTTTTTTAATATCGATTACACTATTCTTATATCTACTTTAATTACTATTATATTTACTTTACAACTAATCTATATCTTAACTCTTTTATTAATTCCTAACTATTGTCCGCGACTTCGCCCGCGTGAAATTAAAAAAAATAGAAAAAATGTTGCCTATGTTACTCACTGATAACGTAGCTTTTTGAAAGTGAAAGATTTTTTGAAATCGGTCCAGTAGTTTTTGAGTCGGTTCAATCCAAAATAAAAATCTCTTTATAATATCAGTACAGATGTTGCTTTGTAATTAGATTGCCCTTTGATTTAATTATTTTTTTAAGATAAGTTTTATTTGATATTGGATTGAATTATTTTCGGTGCTCTAAATGCAATGCAATATGTTCCCACAACAAAATTTTCGTTTCTGTATCAAAATTATATTTTCGTGTTATTATCACAAGGATCGGGGTATATTTATGTTGAGCTTGTTCGTAATCAAGGACACAAATACATTTAGCATGCAAGTATTTAGTCTGTAAAAGAAGAATACGGGACGTGAGCGTGAGTTTTTCATTATAGTACTATCTAAATGGAAAAACTGTGTACGGTTTGTGTCATCGCATATTCATTGGGCATTTTCGTGAGTCGACCTTCCAAGATTTGCGCGTCGTCTAAGTAAACAGCGTCTAATGGAAGGATTTTACGCGGTTACGTGACGGTTGGTGACATTCAGTCTTCGAAAATTTACTAATTCATTAAGGAACTTCGCACGATGCCAACTTGTACTAAGTTTGCTTGAATTTTAATGTGAATCCAGAATTTTAAAACAGTTATCTGAGATACATCATAGCGATTTCAGATAGGTCTCAAGTTGCATATGTATTGCGATAAAAGCTTAAGGCGTTGGATGTGATTGAGATTTACTTGTTGAAATTTATTAACATGAAATGGTGATACGTTCTAAAGTGTGTACAGTTTAAGCCTAGTATAAGTAGGCTTTTACTTTTATAGTATGAAGAATTACTCTGCTTATAATACATATTGCTTTGGGACTTTACTAAATTTAGCTTTTCTTTTATACGGCATATTATTGTCAAGTCGTCTTGTAACTGATAATATATTGAAATTAATTATAAAATCTTTAAAAGTGAATAATTTTCTATCACCAATCTGCGTAACATGTGAGGTAAGTTCACATTGAATTTCAAGTGCAGAATGTTTTAAGTTAGTTGGTAAAGTTTTATCTTATTATCCAAAAGAAGTAAAGTTTAACGTAGCATGGAGCACGTTAGTATTCAGAAGTCTTCGCTTATTGCGAACTTGCCTTCAGTGTAGTGCCCCGTGTGTCGCGATGTAGGCACCTAGAGAATGTACACGTACAAACTCTTTGGTATGCCGATATGCAAAAGTATCGCGCGGAGCGGCACTTTAAGTCGAGAGCATTTTTCTGTTTGTACCGTTCGCGGTCAACTGTTGTCGCCGCTTTTATTCTTTGCTAAATGTAGTCTATGTATTACGACTACACAAAATGTAAATATGTAAGTGTAAACATTGTGTTGATTGCATTTTTACTCTATACTATTATATACACTAAGCGATAAACTTAAGATAACATGATGTATGTTCATTACACTTGATTCTAATGATTAACATAGTCTTATCATAGTCGTAGATGTATTGAGATTCGTGTTCTGTCGTAAGAAACATCTCACTGACAAAGACGAAAAACTAAAATATAACACCAAAAATGTGTGCAATTTCAGATTAATCGTAGAATTCAAATAATATCAGTGTATAATATTTTTTCTTTGTTTACATTTTCACAAAGCTTTTTCATAAATTCACAATTGTATTTAATGAAATTTGGACAGAATAACATCTGTCTGGTCAGCTGGCATAACACAAAATATCATTCATTTTCTCGTTTACCTTCACTCATTCTTTATTAAAATAGTAAAATGAAAATACGGTTATTCTGTTATTTGTATTGTTCAATAAATGAATACGTGTAATTTATTTCTTATCGGAACATTACTGATACGTTCGAGTATCCAATTTGTTTTATTGTTCTCACTTTATCGCTATAGTAATATAAGGAAATGAAATTGAACAAACATCGATTTGCTCTTGATTATTTTCATATAAGATGCTCAATTCAGGCTTTTACGAGTGTTTACATATGTCTTCCGAGTGCGATAATTTAGTCATTTTATGTTCACCTTCTTGCTTAGACGCACTTACTCCGGTAAGTTCAACGCGCACGTCCCTCAGGAACCTCATAAACACACATATACTTTTCCATCTTCATCTGAATACATTTTTTTAAGCCTCCTCTCCATTAAAAGGGCAAATTCGACCTGAATCTCGTTTTCATATGCCTTTTGACGGCGCCGCTAGACGTCGTCAAAATATTAATTTCGCGAAAGCCGTCGAAAAAAAACTTTGTTGTTTTTATCTGGTACGTAAATGAGATCTCTTATCTTTATGACGTGCTAAGTTTCCTTATTTCATGTGTTCTACGTAACGTTTTGGGTAGAAAGTTTTGAAAATAACAAATATGCTGGGAAAGTCTAGAAATAAAGTTGTACATACGAGGCAGAGGTATGTCGTAAAAGATGTTTGAATCGGTCACAAGCCACACTTTATAGTTTTAATATCGTGTGGCTTGAGGTCGCCGAAGTTACAACAGTAGCATGCTGTCTCTGCTAATGCTCGTCTTTCTACCTAATATATTTACATCTAGAGACCGCAGTGTAACCACTTGTTTCATTAAAATTGGTCTTTTCTTATTTTTACTATTAAAAAGAAAAGTATGCGCTTACTTTTGAATACCAGAGACAAAAGCATTGTGGAATGAACATTTTATTAAAAGCCGTTTAAAGTAAGTTTATGTAAAAAAACATTTGTGCTTGGCTTAAGCTAGCGTAAGTTATTTTCTTTTTTATATTTATCCCGAGCCGCCCGCGGCAGGCTCTCTCGGGCCAGATAATTTCGTGCAGGCTATGTGCAGCCTCCGCTGTCGCTACCAGTTGACCTGGAGTGCCTTACGAGCCGCACAAATTAAAATAGACATATACGTTAGAATCTTGAGATTAGAGAGTAAAATGCGCAATGTTAACAATTTCAAACTATTTCTTAGATAGACATAAAAACCTCGTGAGAATGAAGTAATTTGAATTGACTGTTCGTCAGTTCAAATCGTATGAGCACGATATGTGAAACAAACTTTTTGTAAAAAAGTTTTTGTACAGATTTACTGGTTCACTTCCAAAATCTGTGAGTAAAAACGACCAATTTACAGTGCGAATTCCGATTGGTTTTATTTAAGTTCGGTGGCAAATCGTTCCCTAATGATTTTGGCCGGTCTTACTTATTCTGTCGTTGTTTTGTATGTGCATTGCGTATAAATTTACGGTCGGGCACGGTGATAATAGCTCGAGATTAGAACCTGACAATTCTAGCAAAGCGTTCTTTTATGTTTATTAGATTACGTGTACTGAAAGTTAGTGGTGTTTTCTATAAATTGAAATATTTGAAAGGAGATGGAAAATTGACCTTTGTGACCTGAGTGTATTTACGACGTATTTTAATACTATTTTTCTTTACTTATAATACAGAAATGTTCACCTTTTGTGTTTTTAACAAAGCTTGTTTGTATTTACGGTTGCATTAGTTGAGTAATGAAAATGCATTAATAGATTTAAGTAAACTTTGGACAATACAATACCTTAGAGAATTATATGACAGAACATTTTTATAAAATGAGCGTACCATAATAATGTAAGGTTCCATTCTACAAAAAATAAAATTTAATTAAATACTTTTACTTAGTTTCATAGAATTAATCTAAGTAACATATAGAAAATAGCTAACATAAACAAATTGGATTAATTAATGTAAAAGGCGAAGTAGCAACGAAAAAGGTCATGAATTGTAGTTCGGGGACACACGATCATAAAGTTGGACGGAAGGTGATGGGACGTGAAGGCGACCGGCCGCGGCCCACATCTGAGACTTTTTATTACCAGGACAATATCGACCCTTTACAACTAAGAACAGAAAACCTGTTTCACAAGAGGGTAGAACAGTACGTCAGAACGTTACACAGTGCAGTGTTGTTTGAACGCGCAAACTTTTCTGTTTCGGTAAATTTACACCAACGGCAGTACTGCATTCTTTACTGCTCTACCACACTGTCTTACCCGTCTGAAAAATCAGGAATAACGGAAGTGTACAAGCGACAGTCGAATGTATTGACCTTAATTGATTGCTTCGGTCTTTCATGTCACTTAACATACTAAGTTATCGAAGGGATAGGTCACTTAACACGGCTTTTTACATCGATGGCATTTTGTTTTCATGATAATTGTTGTTTTTCGGTCATTAGTGCGTTAGTCAATTAGATGTAATTATAAAAAGTCGAAACGTCGCTATGGTCTACAAAAAAATAATAATGTTTCCAAATAAAGAATATCTGTTATTTGTTGTAAAATTAGGTATCATCATACAATATATGTTTATACATAGCTATAAATTCGTAAATAAAATCAAAAAAGGATATCTCTGTTTACGGTCAAACAGAACAAAACAAATAAGTGTTTGGAAGGCAGTTGGGGAATCTATAACTCAATGCCAAGTTTGTGCGAGTTGCCAACTCGTATTGAAGTACTTCGCTCGGAGCGAAGTTGAACCTTCCATTTCGTTGTTCTAAAGTTACCTGTAAACAAAAACATTTCCCACGTTAAAACAAATAATAATAATGAGTATTTTGCTATGTTTTTCTATGTCTGAAAACAAAAACTTGCAAAGATGTTTACATCAAACGTACCTGTAAACAATTCTATGAAAAATATTCATTCAGAGAATCACGTCGGGAAACATAGGAAGTAACAAGGCGTAGAATATTAAATACCTTCATTCATTTATTTATTAACATGAGTACTATATTTAATAATCTATTTCATAAATAAAGTATTACTTAATATCTACATTAATTAAAAAAATACACACAATATGGGAGTAATAAAGTAAACCTACAAAAATGTTAAGCGTCAAGAACAATTTCCAATTTGCAGGTGAACTTTTATGTCGGCAGCAATACGTGAGCTGAAACATAAGCAATATGATTAAAAATGAATTATGTTTCGCGTAAGGCCAAATGTGGATACAGAACGCCTATTCCTACAAAACGTCTTTACAGTTTATGCTTTTTATATATTTTGTACTTTACGAAACATAATTACTTAGATATGTTCATCTATTACTTACTGTTTAAGCACAATATAGTAAAGTTACAGGTCCCTTTATTAAAAGGGGACAAACAAGAAATGGACCGCCTAAAGTTATATGATCCGACGCCCATTGCCATCTGCAACGCCAGAGGAACCGCAGATGAGTTGCCAACCTTACAGCAAAACCGTACTTAAGTTATTTAACTTAAAATGTTAACTATGGTACTTACTTTATAATTCTTTATAACCTAAATCAACTTCTTATATACAAACATGTCAAGTTAAGCCGTCTATATTTGGATAAAGAACTGTACACCTGTTTGCTAGATAAGTAAAACGTGATGTTATATTTATTATAGATAACGAATATTATATAATGACGTAACTTTGAAACACATTGAAATCATAGTTTGTTTTTTCATATTGTTAAAAGTTTAACTTGAAGCTGTGAACAACTGAACTGCTGCGGTTTTCTCGACCTGAATAGTTTAGTGAAATTTACTGAACAACCCGCTGGCCGCGAGCCGAATGTTGCAGTTAAATAATTTGTGATAACCGCTTTCATTTATTCAACTTTAAGCCGGAATTTCTCTGAGTAATTTGACAGAGTATTTAACGCTTGGTATGTTAGTAAAAAGAGTACGCTTCAGTATAAGATTTATATGTTTGCCGACGAAAGCGGCCCTCAAGTAAAAAGTGGTACGAAATGTTTGGCTCGAGCTTGGGCTACATTTTATGCAGTAAGATAATTAGACTAAAGCTTAAAGTTTTAGATTTGTTTTTGTTATACATTTATTAATAGTTAATAATTAATTAAAATATAATTAGTTAATAATTTACATTTTTCTCTCAAGCAAACAGAAAATCGAGATGTTATTAAATCCCGGCTTCAAATCAGATTTTTAGCAATTACTTATTAAAGAAAAACTATTTTTAAGCAAGTTAAGACATAACTGAATTAAATCTTAACATTTAGTGGCTTTGGCAATAATACTGCATCCACCGTGAGAGTAAATCCATTTCCTGCTACGTACTACGGGTACCGCCGCGTAGCGCGTAGCTTTATCGTAGCGATGCCCTAGAGCGGAGCGACAAGTGCCTTCCATTGTGAATAATTGTTCGCTAACTTTTTTATTTGATATTACTGGATATAGGTCGAGCATCGTATACTTCGCGCTCTATTCGTTGGCACGACTGCATTAAAGATGTGTTTTTGTACAACATACAAAAAGCTACGCAATTCTAAAACTGAACTCCCTTTGTAAATAGTATAGTTGTTTCACAAAGAAAAATTGGATAACGATATTTTGTTCATGACATGATATAATTACCTTATATATAATGTACAATTCGTAAATAAATTTCTAATCAGTTACAGACGAACCTGTTTGAAATTCACTTTAAACATTATGAGCCTCAATTTGAATTATGAGAATTATTGATAACGTAATTCCATGCGTCTATCACACGTGTGGGATAATACGTTAATGATCATTAGTGTAACAGATATTGGTATGATATGTTGTTATTATAATTCGTGGTGAAATTTCAGTAAAGTGTTGTTGAATTACCATTTTCATAAAAGTGAAAAACAGAAATTACTAAACTATTGCTGGATTTTACATCCTTAAAATAAGCAATAATTTTGTGTTATGTCCTTATAGAGGCTGTGTGTTTGTTTTCTATTTTTTTTAGAAGAATACATCATTTATATTATTAGACAATCTCAATGTCAGGACTTCTAAGTTTATTTACTGTCGCCTTTAGACTCGTCAAATATTTAGTTTTCTGATTGATAGAGTTATTTACCATATGTAATAAAACCAACAACTTATTCCTATTACGCTTGGAGTTACAAAGTCAATAAAAATATCGTTAACCAGCAGTAATGAAAATATATTAGGGGAAAACAAACAATTTTTATTGCTTCTGTTTTGGGACGAATTGTAATCACCAGTTATAAACGTTACACTACATGGTACAGAATACAGTAAAATTTCAAAGCACGCAATTTTAAACGATAGTGTACGCACGTGGTATTAATGTGTGTGGTTTGCGACTTCCATTGCGTGCTAATAGACAATATCCGCGTCCGGCTCTTGTTATAAATAGTACAGTTATTGCGAACAATGCACGATTAGGAATCACGTGTCAGAAAGAAAAACGATTGTTTTTACTATGCAGACTTTTTATTACTGTTGATATTATTGGATTAATTTATTTTTCGAGGTATCTTTAATTTTATTACATTAATATAAACCGTTTTTGCACATATGGTTTTTAAATAATGTTAAAGGTAAACAACCGTGTAATTAAATTTTAAATTACGTCTTAAAATAGATAAGAATGATTTCCACACGTTCAGTTACTTGGTAATAAGATAAGTGCGAAGGTAATTTATTTTAATGAAGAAATTAAATCACCTTTGGGTCAAGAGTGAAGGAAATATCATACAAAAATCGGTTTTAACTCAAAGCTATAAGGTCTACGAAGCTACCAATGTGCGGTCGGCCGTGAAATGGAAATGTTCTCTGAGAGATGAGTAAATTTCAATTAAAATTTATCGCAGAGAGTCCTTTTTAATACATTGGTTTAAACCGAAATTATAAGGTGCGTGATATCATTTTAATGATTAACTCTGCGTTGTTTCCGTGAAGCTGAGTTTTATAAAAGACATTGATTATTTTGTTTCATATTGAAATACTTAAATATTTAATACTCATTTTCACACCCGAAATAAAATTAAATTATAGTCTTAAACAAAGATTGTTGGATTTAAAGGTGTAACAAGGAGACACTAATAATTTACAATCACAGCATAATTACTGATAGAACTTTATGTTCAAAATATTACTTTGTTTTGCTAACAAATACTAAATACAAAAAGGTTGGCTTTATAAAGCAATCGTGCAAATATTTGAAACGTAAAATAGGTACTTAATATAACGTATGAAAATGAGTATACGCGGGAAAAGCGAACAAAGCTTAACCAATGATGGTATCCTGACGTAAAAATGACGGTATCAATTAAAAGCAGGCTACGCAGAGAGGCAGGCAGTCGGCAGTCAGCTGTCATCCATCACGAGGGGGCGGCCGGCTGACGCGGACAAATGAAGTGCGATTTGATCCAACGCCCGTCGCCGCCCGTCGCCGCCAACACTGCTGATCCCACTTTCATTCACAACTTATGCAGTCCCCAAGAAAAACAAAGAACCCAAGCTCATTAGGACAGCTAAAAAGACTTATGTTTTATTCAAGCTCCGGTTGAGAAAAACGACTGACCGAAGTAATTTAACTTTTAAACGAGTGACAATTGTACGATTCTGAACATTTTAATAATGGAGCCTTTAGACTTCGAAAGCAATTAGTACGGACTGCAATATGATTAATTGTTTGTCAGTGTTACTTTTTATTTACAGTTTTATTTAATAAGCCGTTTTAACCCACATTTTTATGCATGAAACAGCGATAAGAAATGTTTTCAGGAAAATGACGCAAACATTATTTTACAACCAAGGCCTGCTTTATGGGGTGATATATTTTCATTTATATCAGGCTCAGCATGACATAAAGTATGAATTTACATAAAGGCTTAAAGGAAATCAATGTTTATGGTTCATTCCTGCATTATTTATGTGTGGAAGTAATGAAAATGAGAACTGTTGTTTTTAGTTCTTACTAGTTACTTTGATATGAAAGTGTACGAGATGTGGACATTAAGTTTCATTTAAGGATTCCCCTATAGAGTAAAAGGAAGGTAGTGTTTAGTAAAATAGTAACTGAAACATCGCGTTCATTATCATCGCGCCTTAATATGATGAGTGTTGGCAGAGCTCCCGCTCTCCTGCCGCTGGTAATTCTGTTTCGGCTACGTGCCGGGAATCGTTGGCGGCCGGGAACTGTCTGCTAATCCCGACAACCCGACAACTTCAACCTTCACTTTTGTAAATTCCAAGAATTACACAACGTTTGTAGTTTAACAAGGATCGTCACAATTTAATTTGTACAAAGATATAACTAGTGGCTAATTAAGTAGAAAATTACCAAGGAACCATAAAAAGACAGGGTATCAATTTTTATTCCTAAGCCTATGAACTGAAAACGTGTTTTTTAATCGTTTGTGTTTTACAAATCATATAACAAGGTAAATCGGGAATCAAGTGGAATTTATTATTACCATAATGACTACATAATATTGTCCGATTTCAATGGACAGAATATGAAATTTTGTTATTTAATTACAACTTAAAGCTCAAAGCCATTTATTAATGGGTTGGTAATTACATATTTTCTGCTTTATAATTTTCGCTAAATGGTTTTATACATTGTTTACTGCAGAGATTAACTGAACCGCACTTAGTGGTCTGGAGGTTGGTAATTATGCGAGAAAAAGTGTTTAATTACAACGAAGAAAACGAGTAATTATTATTTTTTGTTTTCGAATATTACTCCGGTCAATAGCTCGTAAGATAAGGGTTATACTTCATAATTGATATAGCATCAAGCAAAAATACATTTTTTATGCTTCGTTAATAAAAATGCATGCTTATTTCCGCGCTCATATACAGCAGAATGTATATACAGAAGTCACGGCCAGTTAATATAAACCCGAAAGCTACTAGCAATTGAAAGAACTGTCAATAATAAATAATCATAATTTTCTTCGACATTTAGCGACCCTACTTCAATTTATATCGCGTCCATCATTACAGTATAAATAGGTCTATCATTTTTACCCTTTAAACGAGGGACCAATGTCCCTAAATAATAAAATAATTTAGAGTCACGCATTGGCGTGACTCTAAATTATTTGTAAACTTAACTGTAGTACAGAAACATGTTTTTATCCTTTTACTTGTCAAAAAGAGAAGTCGGTAATATGTATGTTTTCGTAACATGCAAGCGTGATTCTTTTGTTTTTTTAAGATGATGAAGACTTACTTTTTTAAGTCGCATACATTCACTTCTAATTGACAGTCTTAAATTTCGCAGTATTCACTTAAAACGATGTATTACAAATTATAATTTTTGTGCAATTTACATTTAAAAACAAAAAAAAACATTCAATCCGTTACATATTTAAAGTGCTAAAAGTTTTGTGAGACCAGACTTCATTGAGCTCTCACAAAAGATCGCTTTAGTGTCCGCCCTCCACAATACCCGCTATTGTTTGCTTTAAAGTTTTTCGATCAAGAAAGCAAATGTAAAACTTGTTTATTAGAATCTACATAGATAATTTTGTACAAGATAGCCCGACATCTTTATATCCGACGAACAAGACAGTAAACTTTGACATCAACCCAATAATTTCCTTTTTAATTTCTGTAAACGGAGAAATTTCTGACTCCAAAATAACGTAAAAAATGAAAGCTTAAATAATGTAATAAGTTTGATAATGTACAACTCATAAATGAAACATATACAATTTACATGAATACGTTTTATATAAGTACTACATATATGTGAATAATTGCAGGCAGTTTTACTAAACTTACACCCCTTTTTCCGCATAATCGTCTCTTAAGTGCTCTCGTAATCTTAGCGTCTGAGAGTTCTCAAACACTGAGCAGGAATTTTTAGCTCTATAACTCTAACAGCGATGTAATATAATGCGAAAAAACATATATCGAATATTATTATCATCTTACTAATATTAGAAATGCGAAAATTTGATGGATTCATGTTTGTTAAAGTTTGTTGTCTGCTGAAAGTATATACCTCGATTAAATTTATCACAGATATTGGACATAGTCTTAAAGAAGGCATAGGCCACTTACTGAACTTTTTTAAGTCTTAAAGAAGGCATAGGCCACTTACTGAACTTTTTTATTCCGCGCGTACGGAGTCGCGGGCGATCGCTAGTTTTTTATACAAATAATAAAATTGGAGTGTGAGAAAAAATCCAGATTTCGGGAAAATTATGTGTTTGCGTTGCAGATAACAAAAATCACATTTTATTTTTTTTGTCTGTTTGTCCGTCTGTCTGTCCGCAAACCGCGTTTGTTCCGGGTAATCTCTGAAACGGCTAGGACAATTTCGACCGACTTTCACTGAAGGGTAGCTGACATAGACGGGCATATTGTAGGCTACTTTTCATCTTAATATTGCGTCGACGAAGTTGTGGGGAACAGCTAGTTATATATAAATGTTATAACACAACATAAATACTTGCTTAGGAATCATAAATATTTCTAACCGTCGGGCTATGACATGGTTTCATTATTAATTATCTCAATGTATTATTAAATAACCATTAGTATCCATCCCTCAGTAGACAATACATTGTGCCCTTTCGGTTAAATTAACGTTTGACCTCATCCACATTAAGGCCGGGGAGATTTTTTGTAAGTTTGGACAGTAGCATGCAACAATAATTGTAAGCTAGGTA